>CAUYPO010106952.1:0-12827 GCA_963574435.1 Cheirogaleus major
GAAACTCTTTTGTAAGATAAAACTCTTGTGAAGGAAACTGGATAGAAATCTTCCCAAATTTGACCACGATCCACAAAAATTTAGATGATATCATCAATAGTAATTGTGCCGATAGAATCTTCTACACTGCCAGTTAAAAAATTTGGTCAACCTGGCTTGAGAAAAGATCTTTGATCTTGTATATGATGTTCCAAAATCTTTGTCATATGAAGAGGAGATCAAAGAATATGCAGCCAAAACTGTTGGAAGGAAAGTCTTACTGAGATGTGTCAAGACTTTAATGAATTCTTACTTATTTTTGTATTTTATTTAGTTTTACATGATTTCCACCAGGATTTTAAGATGATCATGATACTTGTCAGTGTTTAAAAATTTGTATTTTGTGATTCTGATTTCCCTCACCTCTGTGTCCAATTTCGTATTCTTTTTTACAAAGTGGAATCCCAAGATTGTCTCAGCTTCAGATTCCCCCATAGCCAGATCTATCCCTGGTCCCAAGACCTTGAAACCACTATGATGCTTCTGAAAAAAAAAAAATTGTTTAGTAAAGCTTCTAAATCAGGACTCAGAAGTTTAAACCTTGAAGGCGAAAATCCCCCTTTTCATCTTTCGACCCTATTCTGTGACAGGACAAAGACTTTTATACCATAAATCTCAACCCAAGTACTAGTAACTAATATATTTGAGCCTGGAGAAATGTCTATAAATATTGGAAACTGCTATTATGAAATTGCAATCAGGTTTTCCTGGTTTCTGTAAAGTAAGATTTCAGCTTAGAGGACATCAATTTCTACATGTTAAACCAATACTCAGAAATCTCTAAAAATATAAAGCAACATTCAGTAGGAAGGAAGCCATGTCATAAGAATAATTTGGCTGGTTCTTAGGAACAGTTAGTAACTAGGCACAGCCAAAATCAGTGTGTTTGTCTTCTAACAGATCATAATACCAGGTGGTACAGAAAAAGAAGGAAAGGAAATGCATGCAGCATGTTTCAAAGGGAGTTGCTGTGTTATGCAAAAGGCATGGATCCCAGAGGAAGGCATGTGCCTTCCCTACTGTTCAGATGGCGATTGTCTGACACTCAGTAGCAATAACTGGGAGAATAGCAGACTTCCCCCCTTCACGTGGGGAAGGTACCTTCTGATGCTACTTATGAATACGCCCCAAAGGATAAATGCCTTTGGAACATAAGGTAACTCACATTTGATTATACTGTTGTGGTTCCCAAACTTCAGCACCAACATCATATGCAGGGCTTGTTGAAACAGATTTCTGGGTCCCACCCTCAGAGTTTCTGATTCAGTAGGTCTGGAGGAAGGCCTGGGAATTTTCATCTCTAACAAGTTCCCAGGTGGTGCTGATGCTGTTGCTCAAGTTCCATGTGAGCTACAAGAGGTTGAATCTGATAGACCCCGCTCTTCTTCTTTGACCAGATCTTGCTCTACCAAGGGAGTCAGCCACCATCACTTGCATTTTAGCCAAGACTCAAAGGTAAGCAGAGAAGTGGGAAAGCACTGGAGTGGAAACAGGGAGACTTCAGGTATGCCCTGATTGGAGGCTGTTGGCATGGGAAGCTGGAGGAGGGCTAACTGGAAGTGAGACATTCTCCAGAATTTGTTCTGGGTACATATTTGATTTTCTCTTTCTGGTCCTAAGTTGGAGGTGGGGACAAAAATTAGAGAAGCCATCAATTATTAAATAAGTGCTGAGCACTTAGGGCCAGTTGTTACAGAAGTTATTGTTTGGCTTCCTGGGCTGTTGCTAGAGATAGAGGTTTGACTTCCTACAAGTTCAACTTGCAGATTTATCAACTGGCTGGCTTTGTAGGCTGGTTACTATAGATAATGAGTTGGTTTCTTGGACTAGCTGCTGTGATTGTGGATCAGAGTTCTGTTTTTATATACAGCTTGGCCATTGTCCATTCCTATATTCAGTCTCTCAGACGTCCAATAAAAGTTTCCTGTCTCAGTGAGCAAAATCATATTGACGTTTACAATAGCTGAAAGCCAAGTCCCTGTTTGTTCATCCACTCTCAGATATTGGTTAAGTACCTGGTCTACGTCACATACTGTGTCAGCACTGGCATTACAGCTGGTCAACTTAGTACCTGCCCTTTTGGAGCTTACAGTCCATATAGGACTAAGGAACTTTAATCAAGTCATTATAACAGAATAGAACAGGTGAATTCATTACAGAGGTATGAGATCTCTTGTGAGAGGTAAGGAGTCCTGGAGAAAGAGAGATTTATACTAAAATTTAAAGAGGAACAGTAGGTGAAAATCGATGGTAGTAGAGATGAGGGTGGAAAAGTGGGGAGAGTATTTTGTAGGCTAACAGGTCACTGAGTTAACCAATGCTTGCTGTTGCAGTAAGCAAACTGCCCCAAATCTCAGTGAGTGAACATTATAAAGGGTTATTTTTCACTCATATCAAGTCAAAGATGGATGAGGCAGCTCTCTCACATGACATTCTTCCAATTGGTGACTCCGGGCCCCAGGCTGCTTCTATTCTGTGATTCTGCAGCCCTTTACTTCCAGGGGCACAGATGGAAGGGAGAGAGACTGAGATTATGGAAATCTCACACCTGCTCTTACCTCCTTGGGTTGGAGATGACTCATCACATGTCACTGGCAAAAATGAATCACCTGCCTTTCCTAGATCCATATGGCCTGGGAAGTGGAGAGGAAGTCATGGGTCCGGGGTGAACACTAACAGTTTCTACAACAGAAAGGCACGTGCAAAGGTGGCACACAGGAGATAGTGGTGCCTTTTTGAGAGCCCTTGCTGGGCAGGACATAGCATATGAGGGGTCACAGGGCAGCCGATATGACTGGAGAGGAAGACAGGAGGCCGAACAGTTTGGGAACTCTGGAGCTGTGTTGGGGAATTCGTGCTACACTCACAGGACAAAGGACAATGGGACCATTGAAAGGTTAAAAAAGGGAAGTATTGGGATCAGATTTGTGGCTTTTAGAAGAATGCTCTGGTTTCATTTTGAATAATAGGTTGGGATAAGGCAAGACTCGGCAAAGAGAGAACAGGGAAACATGCTGATATTCCATAAAATACAATACTAATGAATTCATCTTTAGTTGACAGCAAATACTTAGAGTTCAACATGAACATGGTATTAAGCAATTTTAAAGTTATCTGCTTCATTTCATATTTCTTTCGATTGCCACATTAATCGTGGTTCTAATATGTCTTCAAAAACCAAAACCTAACCTTACTTTGGAGGATAAGTATATTGAGCATAATGATTTTTTCATAGGGAGACAGAATGCATTGCATTTCTAATGTGATAGGGATCCACTGTGTTGTATTTTGAGTGGAGGAGACAAGTCCTGCTAAGCGGAGATCCACAAACCTGTAAGTCCGTGGTTTGGCAAAGAAAATCCTCACAATGGGAGAAATCAACCTAAAGATTTGAAATTCAAGTGATTCAGAGGAGATTCTAGCTGACCTCTGGCTCTGACACCAGTGACACAAATGATTTTGAGTAAATCATTTGTGGGCCTGAGCACTCACTGGGGCCTTCACTGTTGGAAACACAGGAAGACTCAACCTTAGATTTACTCTGTGGGCAGAGAAGGAAAGTAGGGTCATGAAAGTGTCTTCCAAAAGGGCACCCCTGCAAGTGAATGCATTGTTCTAAGGCGTGTTTGCTATACGATCCAGGAAACACAGTCTGATCACTAGATGAGAGTTCAGGAAACGCAGTAGTCTTTTTTATCTGCCTGCCTCTGCCTCCCCCACTCCATATCCCCGGGCAGCTTTTGTTATTCCAAAGGATGATGACTTTCTGATTTAACCACAGGGCATTTTATTGCTGCAAAGAGTGTGGTATTTTGTTAGTTTTAAGAATAATGCAATACAGTTGGTTTTGAGAGCTTCGCTTACCATATTGCATTGTCTTCTCCAGAAGTACTGTAATTCCTCTGGCTGCTGGTTTCAAAAATGGCTGGAATTACATACGAAGACAGCAAATTGCAAATCCTTTAGCTTCTTTTGTAGACTCTTGCTACCAACAGTCTCTTTAGTGCTTTTCGGGATGTAGAGAAAAGAACTGGTTGGTGAATGCCCATGTTCTGTTTTTTGTTTTCAGTCAGGGAAACCAGAGGAAATATAACACAATATGTGGGAAAGATCCAGGCCTCAGCTCTGTAGCTCCCTGCTAAGTCATAGATCATGATCATATTATTGCCAGATCTTGGTTGGAAGGATTAACCTTCTTACAAATCCATTTATCACATTCTCTAAAAGATTTTTACAAAGCCAAAACTTACAAATTGATAGCTAAGAACTATAGTTTTGCAAATTTAGAAGGTACTCTTCTTACTTGGTGATGCTCTATGTGGCAGTGATGGAATTTTGAGATAAAAGACATATATGAATATAACCTTTTTTCTTAAAAAAAGATTTTTTACTTGGTTATAAAAGCACAGGCTCATGCTCATGGAAAACAAAAAAATACAAATAAATAGAGCTAGATTTTAGAAATAATTTTATCCAATATAGACTGTACTGTATACAGTACTTTTTCATTTGTTTTAGCTTAATCATTTTCCCCATTTTATTAATATTTCTTTGCAAGTATGCTTTTAATGATTATATAATATTTTGTGTTGTGAAATTTCCATGATTTCCTTAACTATTAGTCTATTAGTTGGTGCTTAGGTTGTTTCCAGTTTCGATAGTTACATATAATACTGCGGTGACAACCTTGGCATGTATATTTTTTGTCTCTATTTGTGATTTCCATAAATTCCATAGATTTCCATAGATGCCATAAATTCCCAGAAGTAGATAGAATCAACAGGCATAAGTACTTCAAGCCCCGTTTTCAGTAACCATTGAGTTTTGAGTTGATGATGTGGTTTTTCTTACTTAACTTACTGATGCCATAAATTGAACTCATTTTTAAAATAGTAGAAGAAAAATTTGAAACAGGTGGTATCCACTTTGATTATATTACATGATCATAAAGTTAGATTAGGTAGGTTATTGGTAACTGTGCAGAGCACACATAGGTATTTACTGAACATTAGCAGTGTTTGCCATGGGCCAGCATGTGCAGACTTTCCGGGTAAAGCTCCTTGGGTGCTAAAGGTTCTCCCAGGGCGGGAGAGAATGGAGCAGAACACAGAGGCAAGGACTGAAGAGCATCAGTGCGTGTTCCCCTTATTTTCTGCCAGCATCTCAGCTGCACAGGACCCTGGACCTGGTGGGATGACTCAAACTTCCATCTGTGTGGGATCTCACACCTTGGTGGTTTTATTTTTATTATATTACAGGTTGAGTATCCTTTATCCAAAATGCTTGGAACCAGAAGAGTTTTGAATTTTGCATTTTTTCAGATTTTGAAATATTTGCATATACATAATGAAATATCTTGGGGGTGAGACCCAAGTCTAAATAGGAAATTCATTTATGTTTCATATACACCTTATACACATACCTTGAAGGCAATTTTATATAATATTCTTAATGATTTTGTGCAGGAAGCTGTTTCTGTGCATTGAACGATCAGAAAGCGAAAGTGTCACTATCTCAGTCATGCATGTGGACAATCTGTGGTTGTTTGACATCCCCGTCAATCCTGACTCTGAATTTATATGTTACTGATAAGTAATATTTATCTTACGCTATTCACACGTAAGTACTTAAGAGTAAAAAGTAGGCCACACCATGAGTACCATGAACAAACAATGTGTTCAGGGTAACTAAGCAGCACAGTGGCATCACCAGAACACCTGTGTCAGCTGTCAAACAACAACAACAAACAAGGACAGGCTTTCAATGAACCATTCAGACTGCATTTATTTTTGTAGTATTAACAACACCATCTTCACTGTCCTGCACCTGCGTTTGACTGAGACCCTTCATGAGGCGAGGTGTGAAATTTTCCACTTGTGGTGTCACGTCAGCAAAGTTTCAGATTTTGAATTTTCGGATTAGGGATGCTCAACCTGTATTTGCTTTGGAGAGTCAGTCTCTGGTGCTCGTATTAGAGTGATGTAAGAAAGCCTGCCTGGTGCAGTTCAGGTCTCCTGACCCCCCACTGTGGCTCTGGGCCCACTCGTGACTCCACTACACACTCCCACACCTGGTCCATCTGGCACAACAGCGGGAAAGGGCAGGGCCAAGGCTCGCACTGCTCTTTACCCCTGCATAGTGTGCAGGGGCTCCATGCAAAGCTCTTGGTTTGAACTAAAGAGGCCAGGAAAGGTACCCCTGGGCGTTGGGAGTAGTGCACCCTGCCTCCCCACCCTTCAGCATGGGGACACTCACTACAGACGCTTCAACAGAGGAGCTGTAGGCTCACAGATAAAGCTGGAGAGGGGCCGCTGTGGAGGATAAGCCCCAGTGACATGATGTTTGCTTCTCCAAAAGGTCACTTGGCCCCAGCAAGGAAACCAGACCGCCAGGGGCAGGCGTGATCACTCATTCTTCCACTCACTAAGTATGTACTGATAAGCCAAGCCCTACTCTAGAGGATGGAGGTACAAGCCAGTAATGCACGCAGGAGTTTGGATTTTATCCCGAGTTGGAAGGAGCTGTTATTTAAAGCCCCAGCTCTGCCATTTTTAAACCGTATGAAAATGACCTCTTTGAACTTTTGTTCCTCATAAATAAATAACCTACCAATTAGAGCTGTCAGGTATGCTG
Source organism: Cheirogaleus major (assembly GCA_963574435.1). Lineage (NCBI taxonomy): Eukaryota > Metazoa > Chordata > Mammalia > Primates > Cheirogaleidae > Cheirogaleus > Cheirogaleus major. Next base: position 6,673 of record CAUYPO010106952.1, read on the forward strand.
AGCAGCAAAACATGTGAAGTCAGTGCCCGAGTGTGGAAGCTAGAGTTAATCACAGGTGAAGGACCCCAAGCTCAAAGTTAAATGACCTGCACTGGGTGTAAACTGGAAGGTCTTGTCACTCTATTAAATGGTCCAGCCAGCTGAGACGCTGCTTCCGTGCGGAAAGCCGGAGACAGCGGCCTGGAGGAGGTACCCATTTCACAGAGGTGGATCCTGAGGCCAGGAAAGGAGCAGGCCCAGACAAGGTCCACCGAGCCAAAGAGTTGGGAGCACCGGGATTCGAACCTCGCGTCCACTGGGCCGCCTGCGCTCCGTCGCTGGCGCGCGTACAAGCGCTACCCGTTGCTCTGGAAACGGCCTTGCGCTTGCTTTGCTACTAGTTCTCTCCTTACTTTTTTTTTGGCGGCGGGATACCGCCAGCAACCGAACGTGTTACCGCAGGACGCGGCTACGCTCGCTCTCCGCCCCAGGCCACGGATCCCTCCGCCGGCCGCCGGCCTGTGCGCGGCTTGCCTACTTGACGCTCGAAACGGCTTCCCGCGCGTCGCGCCCCACCCCCACCCCGTCCTCACCCCAACCCCCAGCCCGGCTCACCTGCTGCCCGCGTCTCCATGGCAACGCCCCCACCGCGGAGGAAAAAAAAGCCTCGGGCTCTTCCGGGCCCCCTCCCTTGCCGACCGAGAAGGCGGGGCGCCCCGCTGATGCTTCGCTTTTTATTTTTATTTTTTTAAGAAAAGAGCCGGCGAAGTTATGGCGAATCTGCGGCATCCAACATGGCGGATGGAGTCTTCGCCCTCCTCCCCACGGGGCGCAGACGCCTGCGCAGCGCACGCCCGCCTCCGGTGACCCTCCCCTAGCGCCGAGCGCGGCCCGGCGGGGCCGGCCTAACGCGCATGCTCGCGCGCGGAGGCCGTGCTTTTTATCCCGCTCCGCCGATTCTGCCGCGCTGCGTTTTGAGCCACGCCCGGGGAGGGGCTCCCGCGAGGCCGGGAATGCGGACCTGGGGACCTCCCCACTTGTGCCCCGCGTCTGCCTTCCGCCCTTAGACCCACTGGACGTGCGGCCACCGGGCTGGACGTGTTCGGATGGTTCAGGGCTCTTCTCCCTGTTCTGCTTTGTACTAACTGATTTGGGGCAGCGAATTAACTTTCCTCGGTCTCAGTTTACTAGTTTGTCATTCGTAGTGGTTACAACCTGCATCCCACTGGGAGGTTGCAGCGTTTCCCCAAGCGTGGGATGCTTTCCCCTGGGGTACCTGGCTGGATTTTAGTTGGTACAGAGCATTGAACACCCTAGACTCACACGTAAGAAGGCGACTTCCTTGTCTTTTGGCCTATTTATTCTCTTTTCCTCTCGCCAAAAGTCTCAGTTGCGTGTGAGCACGTCTCTCTGACACTTGCTCCTTCCCCAGCTGCTGGCTCATCCTCCAGCGGGCCACCATATCTGGTTGAAATTTAATGACCTTGTTTTCGTTTTGTGATGTTGAGGTGGTCATCGCCAGCTCTCGCTTTAGTCCTGGGCTCAAATAACATCTTCCAACCCCACCACCACCCCATCTAAAGTAACCCTCCTAAGTTACTTTATATTTTACTATCTGACGTTGGTTTATCTCAACCGCGTACTTCTGTCCGTCTTGGTCACCCCTTTAGCCCCAGAAACTAGAACTGAGCCTGACAGTTATTTATTGAATAAAAGAATTCGTGTTGCTTTTTTTAAGCTTGCTTTTTATTTACCACAAGTGATAACTTTTTCATTTATGATAGTAATATAAAGTTTTCTTTTTAAATACAGTTTATTTGCATTTTTTAAAATAAATCAAAAAAATGGTAGCGGTATAACCAAAAAAAATGTAAAAGCAGACCTTAAGTGGCCGAAGTGTGGGAAACACTGATTTATTTTTATGGTTCCCCTGAAATGCTAGTGTTTGCCTGTTATAAATCTTTTCCTGGAATAACCACACTCGTTGCTGCTCAACCCCTTGGATAATCCTGAAACTCATGCTTTATTTGTGAGTGTCACTTGCCTTGCTCCATGCCTATTTCTCTGTTTGCACAGCCCCCACTTGACCATGAGCTTCTAGAGCACAAAGTCCTTACAGGACTTTTTCATCTTTGTTTTCCCAGCACCTATTGCATAGTAATATTACTGAATGAGCACATTTGTTTCTGTTGTAACTTATTTTTTAGTAGTAAAACTCCCGTGGGCATTGAGCTTTAGGATGACTCATCTGATTTCTCAGGAGCCCTTCTGCATGCTCCTTAATCCTTTTCCCCGGAAATAAGGAACCGTTTATAAGGCCCCAAGTTTGCCCATTCTGTTAAATATATGTACAGCAATATCTCCTCCCCTGCCCCCTCCATTTCATCCTCACAACCTGGGAGATTAAATTGGACAGATAAGATTATTATTCTTTTCCAGATGGGAAAAAGGAATGTTCAGAGAGACTAAACGGCTTTCTGAGGTCACACAGCAGGGCAGTGAAGAGCCAAGTGTGGAACTCAGCTCCTCATGCTGGGTGTTCTTCCCACTTTACCACTTCGTCATCTGGGGTGTGCCCAGACTACCCACCACACTTTCAAAGAGCCAGTTCCAAGACAACCTTAGAGTTGTGGCTGCACAACCACTGCCCCCTGCCCATGAGGTAGATGGCTAGGTGGGGTCCATCTTTTCTTTGGAAATGAACAGTTTAAAAAGCTGCATTGACGAGCTTTTCCTTGTAGCACTATAAATATTTACAATAATCTCTATTTTGCTGTGCATCGATTTCTGTCAGGAAATTGAAGTTGTTCTGGATTGCTGACAATATCGGTTTTGTGCTGGGTTGCCTTTCTTGCAGCAGCATTTAAATGTCATTTATTGATTAGCAGATGGATTGCTTCTGGACGTTGTGACCAAAATGAATTTTGGAAATGAAGCAATTTAAAATTTCTCTCAAACCTCAATTACTTCAGAATATTACAGTCAAAAGAAGAAATTGTGGACTAGGGGTTATGATTATGGGTTAATTATTTGGAAAGCTATGATTTTCCCCATTCTCTTTTTTAATATTTTTTTTCTTTTTTTTAATTTTTTTCCTATATATTTTTAGTTGGCCAATTAATTTCTTTCTATTTTTAGCAAAGATGGGGTCTCGCTCTTGCTCAGGTTGGTTTCAAACTCCTGACCTTGAGCGATCCTCCCACCTCGGCCTCGCAGAGTGCTAGGTTTACAGGCATGAGCCACCACACCAGGCCTCATTATTCTCATGATACTTTTTTTCTCCTACCCATTTATCATTCAAAGAAGAGTTCCTGAACACCTACTGTTACTGAAAAGTGTCCTGGCCATAGACAGATGGAAATGACTTTAGGAGATAGTCCCTTTCTGTGGGGAATCTAGGTTTGTAACTAAAGAGAGGAGTCCACAGCTGGCTTTTCTGTGGTTTGCCCATTTTCAGTCAGCAACATCTTTATTCTTTCCATTTGCTAGTAGTACTTCTAAATGCCTTCAATTAATGAAGAAGCATTTGTGGAATTAAATGTAAATCACTCATAATTGTGTTAAGTGATAGCATCCTCCTTTAATGATGGTTCCTAGAGGAACGCAGCCTCCCAGCTGGGCCACTGGTGACAGTCAGCTCTCAAGTCTAGCATGTGAATGAATTTGTGTCAATAAATTTATCGACATGAAATGGCATTTAGGTATATGCAATCAATTTGCATAACTGAATATATTCGTGTCCATAATTTTATAATTATGACAAATTTGCATTTACATGAAAACAATAATCTAGGTATCTAATTTTGCAAGATGCTTTCTTGAAAGCAGGTTTTAAAAAGGATACATACAAGTGACCTCAAAATAATAAGCCTTAAGGCATACAACGATGATAAAATCAGAGGTAGGGATATTCACAGTTTGAGTTAAGGGTTAAAACTCTAAATAAGCACATTGTAGAAAAAAATCCATTTAAAAATTGAATAAAAGGATATAGTAATATTAGAACTATATGAGCAGTCTCACTATGAACATAATTATGACCTTAGGAAGCAATATCTTTCCTACCTGTCTTTTAATGGCCATAGAGTGCCTTCTCATCACTGGTCCTCAGCACACAAATATTAATCTTAGTAGTATTTTTCATTAACAGTGGCCAGAGCCCCTGCAAAGAAGCTGATTCCATGTGTGGGATTAAGGGAACATCAGAATGGAACATCTTGCTATTGCCAGAAAACCAGGATGCTTCCAAAAGTGCTGGGCTACTGCTAAAAGGACAAAGGAGTCAGCTGTGACAATTTGCGTATCACAAAGAACAACTGTAAATCTATAGTTGTTGACCTACAAGTTGACTCTATGAAAAGCTATGAGTCCTCAATGATTAAAAAAAAGTTAATATGCCTATGTATAACTGTAATTACAAAGCTAGTTACAATTCAAAGAAAGTGTAAAACAGGATATTTTAGTAAGTTTGGTATATATGGGGTTCTGTTTCTTGATGTTCTCTCTGTCTATTTATGAAGTGGTATATTTGTGTAAGTTTCAAGGGGCAAATAAGTTTACTATGAGTAAGTCAAAGACTTCCAGAAAGAGCAGACACTGTGCCAAAACCAGACAGGGCAGGGCAGGACCAGTGGTCTCATAAATAACCAGATAGAAAGAAGGTTCAATAATTTATGTTGCAAGTTAATAGATTAGCCAAATGTCCTAGGAGAATAGACCTTACTAATTATAATGAAATGTTAATGAAGTATAATGGTCATTGTAAATGGTGACAGAACAACATGTACCCAAGACTTAGTGTACGTGGGAGTGAAGATTGCAAGAACCTGCTCATAGGTCCTGTTGACATAACAGTTGAGACTGACCTGAGGGAGCCCCAACCAGCAAATGCCTGTTGCCACCAAGAATCCCTCAGTCAGTGGCCCAGAGGCTGTTACTTCAATGCACCTGAAGAGGAGATAATGTTTCTTTTTCGTGTCTGATAAGGTCAATCCTGGAAAAGTACAAAAATAAGTTTTGTAAAGGTAACCAAAAATTGATCAACTTAATGATTTTTACAAGTAGGCTTAGGTATAGATGCAGTAAAAACTTTCTTTTGGGTTTTTAAGGTGTTTGAAGCATTTAGAAATTGCATTAGACTCATAGTGAAACAGGATAATTTAACGAAGTATGTAAATGTCTAGGCAAATTTTATTTTTAAGGTTTTAAGTTTTGATGTGTCAGTTCTGTTCAAATAATTTAAGAAACAAAGGTGACTAGATCTGTAAGTGTAACAAGTGTAACAAATTTTCTTAAAAGCAACTACAAGTATAGGAGTACCTGGACCAGGAAAAAGGGGAAGGGGTACCTCAGATCCCAGCAACAAGGAGGACAAAACAGGAGAGCTGCCAGAGCCTAGCAGAGTGTCAGGCCCATATCTGGGATCTGACAAACAGTTGTTGCTGAAGGGAGAAGGGATGAAGGGAGTCCAAGGTGGAGGAAGGGGTTGAGGAAGAGAAACAATACATAAGCATTTGTTTGTAGCTATCATGTAAATAGCACTATTTTGAAATTCATGATAGAGAAAATCATTTCTGCAATATTTTTCCTCAGTGTTTCATAGTTCTCCCTATAGAAATCTTTCATCTCCTTAGTTAAATATATTTCTAAATATTTTATTTTCTTTGTTGCAATTGTGAAAGGTATTGCATTTTTTATTTGATTCTCAGCTTAACTGTTATTGGTGTATATGTAAGCTACTGATTTGCGTGCATTGATTTTGTAACCTGAGACTTTGCTGATTTTATTTATCAATTCCAGGAGTCTCTTGGTTGAATTTCTGGGGTTTTCTAGATACAAGATCATATCATCAGCTATGTTTGACCTCTTCTTTCCCCGTTTGGATACCCTTAATTTATTTCTTTTGTCTGATTGCTCTGGCTAGTACTTCCAGCACAATGTTGAATAGAAGTGGTGATAGTGGGCAATCTTGTCTGGTTCCAGTTCTAAGCAGGAATGCTTTCAATTTTTCCTATTCAGTATGATGTTGGCTGTGAGTTTGTTCTGTATGGCTTTAACAATTTTGAGGTATGTCCAATCTATGCCTGTTTTGTTAAGAGTTCTTATCATAAAAGATTGCTGAATTTTGTCAAATGCTTTTTCTGCATCTATTGAGAGGATCATATGGTCTTTGTTTT
>CAUYPO010106954.1:0-63315 GCA_963574435.1 Cheirogaleus major
CCTGGAACGTGGTCCAAACTGGAACAACTAGACTCTCTCAGACGCTGGAGCATCAGGCCCAGCGTCTCAAAGTCAGAGTGGCTGGGGCTTGTTCCTTGTGAGGGCTGCATCCCGAGGCAGCCACCGTTAGTTCCTGAGCCCACTCCCATTGGCTGGTGCTTGGCTGTCTTTCTATTTTGTGCGGCATTCCATACTTTCCCCCTATACAATACTATTTTGCTTCTGCTAGCCAGAGTCTATTTCTGTTATTTGCAACTACAGAACCAGAGTGACCATTGTTGAAACCAAGCAGGGAGATGGCGGATGTCTATGAGGTTCGGAGGATGAGGAGTCAACTGAGAAGAGGAAGCGCAGGTGCAACGTCAGCGAGGGACTGGACAGAACAGGTTTCAAATGAAGAGGATGTGGGCAGCGGGGCCATGCTTTATGACTTGTAAAAAGAGCTCTGTTAAGCAATGGGGAGACTGAGTTACCAATGGAGAGGTTCCCAGAGATGAGCGCCATGGAGCTGCAAGGAAGCAAGTGGTCTGCCATCCTGCAGGGCGAAGCCACCAGGCAAGGTAGTGGGAGAGGAAAACCGTGACCCAGAAAGTGGAAGTATGTCAGTTGGCCTAATTTGGACCCTGAGCGTCCACACATGGCCTAGATGAGGACCTCTTTGACTTCACTTTCTACAGGGACTGGTTTGCTCTCTGGCTCTTTGGTCCACGAGAACTGACTGTCCAGGTGGCCTGTCCACCTGGGGTTTACACAACACAAGGACCAAGGCCAAGTGCATTCCTGACCTTGGGGATACGAATTGGCACAGCGTCCTCATGGCCTCCCTGCTCCTCCCAGGATGAGGTCAGCGAGGCCAGCAGTGCCAAGTCCTGACACATAGGATTTTTCTAGGGCTCCGCAATAGCTGTTTACCAGGAGATTTGGTTTCAAAACAAATGAAGTTCATATCCCAAGGGACAAATCCCAGCCCATCCCTGCCTTCTGGGGAGGTGAGTGTCCAGGATTCTGAGCCCAACATCCATCTGTTGCATTCCTGCTCCGAGCCACATGCTGGAAACCCAGATGGCTGACGCTCCCCTTGCTGTGGTTAAGCCCGTGCTGGGCATGACCCTGGCTCAGACCTTCAGCCCTGTTCCTCCACGGGCAGTATCTCTCTACCCTGCACTGCTGCTGTTGGAGACAGGGTTTTCCAACAGTTTTAAGAGCAGTTCAAGATCAGTGCTTGTGAACTGGATGTGTGGTTAAACCTGCAGAGGAGTGAGCTTCCAACCATTTCTGGATGATAGACCACTTTGGAAATGTGATAGACGCTATGAACACTCTTAAAAAAACACACAGTCACACAAATTTTTGCCCACAGTTTAGGGATTTTCCTGGAACCTCCTATTTGCACAATAGGATTGTATCCAGGCTACAGAGCCATCTTCAGACCATGACATTCTCCCACCAGTCGCCAGGACCTCAGATGTGTCCCTACTCTCCTGTGGGAGGCAGCCAGGTGTGGACTCCAGAGGCTGTCCCTGGTCACTGGGTCTTTGACAGCTCAGTGCAGGGCCAGGAGGAGCCAAGACAAATCTCTGGCTGTCAGCTGGCATCATTCTGGAGACTGAGGGGCACTATCCGCAGCCACGCAGCCCACGGCCTGAGAGGAGCCCCTGCAGCCTGCGGCGGGCACGGCAGCCCCAGGCCCAGGCTGGGGCTGGGGCAGAACCGAATCTCAAAGGGCAGAAGCCGCTCCGGCCCCCTGCCAGGTCCCCACTCCCCCATGCAAAGGAAACATGACCCTGGGCTGTGGACACACGTGCCCCAGAATGAACGCCAGAGAAGAGGCGCCCTTGGGTGGTGGCTCCGGGAAGGCCCGACCAAAACTGTAACTTTTCACAGCATGGTGCGGGAACTGTGATTTCTCAGGGCCACTGGCGCCTGCTCCTGCAGTCCTGCGCATATTTGTAATACGAGACGGGGGAATGCGGGGTCCCCTGAAGTATTTGCTTCCTCCGCCGGCCTCAGTTGAACACGGGGCCTCAGACCTGTTCTCTTCGTATTCTCGCTGCTGTGTGTTCTGTCTGCGCTGTTCACTGGACATCATGATTGGGGGGTTTTGCCTTCTTATCATTTTTTGAGATGGCAGAGTGTTGGCACTTTGCTTTTAAGATGTGAAGAATTCTAAGGGGATAATTTTTTAAAGACTTATGGCCTAAATGGAATTAACAACAAACATTTAAGTAAAGTTATTTAGATGACTTTGGTTACTGTTATGAATATTGGTACCCAAACAGTTCTGCAAAGAGGAGAGCTGTGATATAACCAATCTCTGTTCCCTTGCCTGAATTCCCATCTAAGTTTTTGTGAATATTTTTATCTCAAAAGGCTTTAAAACAATGTTGTTCCTAACATTATCTAACACACATTCTCTTTCTACCCATTATCTGCCAATCTATTTCTTTACTTAACTATATGAAACATTGTAATAATAATTTTTAAAATTATTTTAAAATATTTTAAATTTAAAATGTTCACATTTTAAAATATTTAAAATTTTAAAATTAAGAGATTTCAAATAACCATTTATTATAGCATTTTACTCAGGCAGTATTAAACATGCACTTACATTTCCACAGACTGATGGAATTTTAAAACAAAATATACAAGGTGATTTTTATGGTGTGTTACATTTGGAATGATCATCCATGTTTGGAATTGAATACTCACATATTAGCAATAAATCTGGATGCTACACCCTGTCCACTTTATTACTGTTGTTCCACTGATTAGGTAGGAAAGTCCCCAGCAGGATCCCAGGGCCTTGATCCACAGGGTGTCAGGGAGGCCAGAAAGGCTGCTGAAACAGGCACGCAGCAGATCGGCCTTCTGAAGGTCAAGGCTGAAGCCGGAGCTGATGCTACATCTGTCTCTGAGATGAATTTCAGTGCGTTCCTGTATGCATGTGTGTGTATTTTTAATAATGTAACTGAGAAAACAGTTTTACAGCACAATAGTTATCTTTTATATCTAAGCTTGTGCATGCATGATATCTACATATACACATACGTATCTACACACTACATAGACACAAATCCATGCACACGATTGCTCCTTCCCTTGTACTTTTCTCTTCTACGTCCCATTCCACTGAACGAATGTCGGCCACCTCCTTCTCAGTTGCCTCACATCCTGCAGTTTGAAAAGCACTAAAGGGCATTCCTAAATTCTGGCTCCCTGGCCTCATGCTTTGCGTACCCGCAAAGGGGGTGGAGAAGGGCCCCAGCTGTCCGAGCCCCACGGGCGTGTCCGGCTCCTCCGTCTTCCTTTCATCTGCAGCTTCCTCCCCAGGACTCTGCTGAGCATGTATTTTGTAGGAGGCTCCAGAAACGAGTAGGCCTCATTCCTGACTTCAAGAATCCCACAACCTGAGGTGTGGGGAGGTCACTCAAAGCTACCCCCATGACAGCACGGTAATGCCATGTCTGGGATAAGCACGGCATGTTACCCAAGCACAGAGAAGAGCGTCGCTCCTCCCTTAGGGGCCAGTGGTGTTCTCCCAGAGAAGGCGCCGTCTGCGCTGAGACAACACGTAGGGGAGTCCCAGGCAGCCAGGAGGGAAGAGCCAGGTGTACACAGGATAGAGCGTGCACTGAGTGTGGAGACCTTGGAGCTGCTCATGTCTCCGGGACCCTGGAAACGTTCCTCTTCCCTTATCAGTGAGGGGGTGCAACAGGGGCGGAGTGCCTCTCTCCCGGGCCTGGGAACCTGCATTAGAAGCAGGGCTGTGAGGTGGTCCTTGAGGCTCTGCAGAGCCCCAAGTTAAGAGCCCTAAGCTGGGTGGGGCCCAGTGTGACTTGCTGACCCCACTTCTCCAGGGAGTAAGCCGTGGTGGGCCATCACGAGCCGTGAGCCCCCCGTGAGCAGAGGCCTTGCTGGGGCTTGTCCCAGGAGGGACTCTGAGAATGCTCACCCCCACCGATAACCACGAGGGAGTCCCTCTGGGTGGTAGGTGGCACCAGGAGCCCATGGACAAGCCTACTTAGGGCTGCCAGTTCACTGTCTCCTTGTCCCAAGTCATAGGACAAAGTCCCCAGGTGCTACCTGGGGCCCACAATAGCCCTAGTAAAGCCAATGAGCAGGTCCCTGAGAGGTACAATATACTGTCGTGAGTTGAAGGAAGTGCAGTCATCCTTACATAAGGAACTCTGGCTTGCAGGACCATCAGGAGGAATACTGGAAGAAATGTGAGCGAACCGCTGAGCCCTGCGGCCTGGACCCCCACCCTGGCCCTTCTATGGCTCCCTGCACCCCCCGCCACAGTCACCTCCTCTAACGGCATGCAAAAGAAGGCTTTTCCCCAGGGCTGTCCACCCTGGGCCTTGACCTCATCCCAGACACCAGCCCCTCCCAGCCTGCCCACCAGCCGCATCCTGAGATATGGCGAGGGAGCGCTTCGCCCAGGCTGCACCGGAATCCTTTGTTAATGGCTACACGTGTGGCGTATCAGTGAGGAAATGGCTCATTCATCACCAGAACATTTTCCCCAAACAAATCTATCAAAGGAGCAGAAAGTGTATATTTTGTCCCCTTTGCCAGGCTCAGTTCAGCTGTTCCTGGTGCTGAGCAGATGGCTCAGCGAGTGACAATGTTTCCCGCATCACATGATTGTTTGAAACAGCCCAGACGACGGTGTTTATTTTCGGCGCCCATGAAGATCAGACGACATGATTCATCTGCACTGAAAGGTGTCATCCACATAGTAACAGTGTGCGTGTGCTGGTAGGCATGGCTCTTTGGGATATGGGGACATCACACTTAAAGATTCCTACCCAGTATCTTGGAGGCTGGACAGGAGGAGAGTGGAGACTTTTGGATTCTGGACAAAATTTAATGGGGAGATAGGCTCCCTCTGGGACATCCTTATACTTACTTCATAACTTAACTCAAATCCATACTCCTGTGTCTAAAATTTATCTCCTCAACATAATCTCATCTCCACAGCCTCCACCTGGGCCCACCTGTCCTCCCACCAGGTGCTGCGATCATGCTCGTCTGTCCTCCTGCTTTGTCTCTTGGCTCCCTGAGGTCCATCCCCCACTCAGTGGCCAGAGGGAGCCTGAGCAAGGGAAATGCCACCGAAGCAGGCTCCCGGGAGGCCAGAGAATGCCAGGATGACATGCAGACTGTGGACAAAGAATCTAAGCACACTAGGAATGTATGGAATGACCTCGCCAAAGGGCACATGGTCAGTGGGGCTGACCCTAGGGACTTTGCGGATGACGGAGTCTGTAAGAACAAAGGCAAAGGAGCTACACATAAGCACCGTGTTCCAGTTGGTAACGTTGCTTCGCATGGAGGTGAAGGTTAACAGCTCTGAACCCCCATACATGGATACCATAATGAACAATTCAGTAAATGGGTGGGGAACGGCCGGAGCCAGGTCCCCACTGTTGGAGTGAGAGGTGAGCGACAAGCACGAGGGAAGCTGGAGTGATCGTGTGAGGCAGGGTCAGAGCTGGAAGCATCAGCCTGAATTCATGCTCAGCCTATAGAGATACAGGTGGACAAATATAGAAATAAGTCAGACGTGTTTATACAGAACGAGTACACACACGTATTTCTACGTTTTCCACTGACAGGGCCTAGAGGAAGTGACACCCTAGTGGCAACAAGCACAGCCAGCACCCAGATCTTGGCTTCTAAGATCATGGTCCGATAAAACGAACCAGGGCTCTTTTGGAGAACTGGCTGATTCTAAGACTGGGGCGAGAAATACACAAGATGAGCCTGGGCGTCTTGTAGTGCCAGAAAGTAAGGAAGTGCTCAAAAAAGACAACCTGTGAAAAATCAGTAATAAGGTATCATTAATGGTTGTGACATGCGCATCATACTAAGATGTTAACATTAGAGGAAAATGGGTGCAGGGTATACGGAAACCCTCTGTACTATCTTCGCAATTTTTATGTAAATCTAAAATGATTCTAAAATAAAATGTTTGTTTTCTTTTTAAGTGTTTAATGACATTCCATTGCTCTTAATTCTTTGCCTTTCTCTACGTTAACAAAAGACCATGAGGTCTGTCAAGGAAAAAGGGAGAGCTTTATTTTCCACAAAAATAAATAAATCAATAATCTACAGGATATGGGGGGGCACACAGCCTCGGGTGTAAAATGAAAGTCTATTCTGGAGAACAAAAAGATCCCCCTCCTACCACCTCCCCAGACTTCAATCAAGTCTGTATATGCAAATGAAGGGTTTAAACCTCTTTAGTCCTGATTGCTTGAAAATAACTGAGTCTCAGTTGAGTAGTTTCTAAACCCAAAATCAGAGGTCTCTGTTGGATGCCCCTTGCAGGCAGCTGGTGGGAGGAGGGGAGGAGTTCTCTGGCCATGGTGTTTTCTCTCTAGTTGCAGGAGCCAGTTAGCTCAGAATGCAAAGTGGGTGCTGGTTGGCGCTGCCTCTCTGAGAACCAAGGGCCCTGCCAGGGCCAGGGCAGCTTGGCTCCCATTGTCTTAATTTGGGTGCCTGGAATTTGGAGGAGAGAGATTTATCCCAGTGAACAGTTTGCAAAGCCAGGAGATACAACCTGCCACGAAGGTACATTCCAGAGAACCAAGGAAAGGCTAAGTCTTTTATAGCAACAATTCCCGCCCAGTACCAATCAGGTCTGCTTATGCAAATGCAGGAGTGGAACTTGCTTAGTTCTGACTGGTCAACATAATTGAGCCCTGATTGGTTATTACTGCTGAGTCCTGATTGGTGGGGAAGGTGAGCTCTGATTGGTTGGTTTCCAAGCCCTAAACCTGAAGTCTCTGTCAAATGTTTCTTTCAAATGGCCTGTGGGGTCGTGGGGTTCTGGCCACAGATTATCTTGAACTGGTTTGGCTTGAGTGGAGAAAGAGAGGTCCTGTGACACTGTTACATCTCTCTGAGAACACAGAGCATGTGACTGTTCCGTCCCCCAGCCGTGGCCTCCTGGTGAGCCCTGGAGTCCATCCTGTCTGTGGGCCGGGCCTTTCGGCAGGTGTTAACCAGCACGGCTCCTGCTGTCAGCCAGGTGGGTGTGTCTTGTCTGGAGAGCTTGGGGTCTTACCTAGTTCCGTTGCACCTCTAGAAACGCATCCGTTTCTCATTCCCTGATCACTGTGCTGTAGTCACACGGGCCTACTTTTGTTCCACCTGTCTGTCGTCCCGCATCTCCTGTGCTTCCAGGACTTTCTGGGCTCTGTTCCCGCTACCTGGAATGTTTCTCCTCCCGTGCCGACACCAGGAGTCAGCTGAAATCTCACCTCTTCAGGGAGGGATTCCTGGCCACCCCAAGTCAGGGTGGGTTTCTCCCATTGCCTTCCACCCCCTCTCCACACACACTGTCATGGGCACTCTGTCACATGACCTCGCTCAGGGTCTTCACTGTGCTTGGTATTGTGCTGACAATCAGGCTTACTCTGTGTCTCCCCAACAAAAGTTCCAGATCCTTGAATAAGGTGTGTCCCAACCATCAGACTACCCAACATCTAGCTTAGCACCTGGCACATAGTAGGTGCTCAGCATATATTTGCCGAAATAAATGAATGAGGGTAATTAATAATTAAATTTATGCTATGGCAGTCATCAACTTCATCAGTTACACATGGAACCAGACATCACAGGCTCTCCTCATAAGGCAAGTGAGGACAATGTCCACACCCTGCGCTGGCTTTGGGAGGCTTTGGAGCAGAATTCTGGGTGCCTGTCTTATCCCAGGCAGGATGTGATCACTGCCTATCAGGGATTACTGCACCTGAAATCATTGTGTGACCAAGATTCGCAGCACACAAAGACATAGAACTTTTCACACTTCACTGAAATCAGCCTTATTTTTTTTAATCCAGAAGTCTAAACTCAAATAGAAACCTCCATCATGCCAAGCATATGGCAACCTGGTATCACCCACCTGCCGTGGCACTGTTGTGTAGTTGTCAAAAGGAAAGAGACACATAATACGATTGCCGAAAATTAAAGGCAACAAATGAAAAGGATAGTTTGAAGGGGGTAATATGACCAAAACATTTGGAAAATGGGCTTTTATCAAGCAACAGATTCGTGAATGACAGTAAAAATTATGGTGATTTGAGTCTGATTCTAGATGAAAATCAGTTGAGAAAAACAGAACAAAACTCATGTGCCGTTGGGATTCGGAATGCATTCTCCACTGCCACGGTGCACAGTCTATGACGCTGCTGTCAGAGAGTGACATCCACGGTGACATAAGACCCTCCACCTGCTTAGCTAGCCCAGGGCGTTAAGGGGGCAAAATTTCAGCTCTAAAACAGAATGTATCAAAATGTTGAGACAGAGAGACTGTTCGTATGGAATGGCTTTAGGAGCTAATAGCTTGGATTCCATTAATAGTTAGCCTTTGGGAGAGGGAAGGAAGGAGCCCTCCTAGAAAAATGTCATCTCCAACTGGACAATAGAGCTGCCTGGGACCCGTCCGGGGCAGAGGACAAGCCACTAGTCCTGGGAGTGGGCAGCCTGGGTGGCCAGCAGCTCTGCCCTGCTCTTTGGAGGAGCAGGTGCTTCCACGGCTCACAGGGAAGCGCCTGTTTCTTCCCCACACACCCCTGGCAGGAGACCAAAATGGGATGGACCAGGAGTTACGCATCTGGGCCCTGACATGTGTGGAATCATTTCCACAGAATCCTGGGGGGGATGATCTAGGCTTGGGGCCCAGACGACCTCTCCCTACACGAGCCCTGCCTCTTGTCATTCCCAGACAACGAAGGTGAGCAGAGTCCTTAGGAGTGAATCAGTCTCCTGTCCTGGGGTTTGGTTTTGCCCCACCCAGGTAAGAGAGGAACCAGACGTGGTGCGGAAGTGGCTGGTGCATCAGCTCCCCCTGGGCCTCCTCATTCCTCCCCAGACCCCGTGCTTCCTGGTGGCAGGATGACACAGCTTAATGCTTTGTGGGGTAGACGGGAGTGTTGACGAGTGAGTTAACTACCTTGGTGAGGTCCCAGCAATCGTTGTGTTAATGAAGGTTTGCTGTCCATTGGGAATATCATAAATTCAGATCACTGCTTTAAAAAAATGTATCAGTTGGAACTACACATAGAATGTGACTGGACATATGTCCATCGGCAGCAGGTTAAATCGTGTTTGCTTCGAGGACGTCTTTCCTGCTGCCAGCATCGTGTCCTCCCACCCCTGAGCAAACTGCACTCAGCAAACAGTGTCTTGTCCAGTAGAGCAACCCCCTCCAGCCTCCGCAGGTGTGTGCACGAGTGGGGACCGCCTGGCCAGTACAGACCCACCTGCTACCCCTGCAGCCACCTGCCAAGGACAGAAACTCCAGCCCTCTCAAAGGTTCCCCCAGGGATGTCCCAGCCTGGCTGCAAAGAGTCCTTGCAGGTACCTCCGCTCTGGTGCACAGTGCTGAGATCCACTGTGGGACACCTGTCCCTCTCAAGTGCTGCTGCTCCAGGAGGGCCCTGCTGCCCCTGATGCAAGAAGGCTGCTCCGTGTTCTCAGAGGAAGTGGGAGGAAGCCCTCCCCGCCCAGCCACTCTTGCCCATGGGCTGTGCTGCCCGCATGACAGGGCTCCTCTCTCAGGGACAGCACATTTCTGTGCCCCCTTCTGCCTCCCACCAACATGCATACAAAGGCAGCTGTCCTCCCCTTCCTGAGCCAGCCCCCCAAAACCTGCTCCGGCTGTGTTACTGGGTCCTTCTCCACCCGTGACTGCAGCAGACACACCTGCCCCCACTGCACACTCTGCATCCGTCACAGGGCTGGTCGCACTCTGAGTTAATTCTGCTGCAACACCTTCGTGTGCCAGACTCTCTGTACCCCACTGGACTGGATTCTTTGAGGGCAGGACCGTCCCTGACGCTCTCACAGCCTAGCACAGTGAGGGCAGAGAAGGACCTTAGTAAGCCTCCACTTCAGGCACATCTAACTGAGCATGCTCCAGACTGATTCCGCTATCTCCTGCTCCGATCTTCTTCCCTTCTGGCTCCGATCTTCCCAGAGGCACCCCCGTGCACCGAGTTACCCAAATCAGAGATCTGGGAGTCGTCCTGGACCCCTAACTCACTGTATTGGAATTGTCTGTTCACGCGTCTGTCTGCCCTCCTGGGTTGTGAGATTCTTGAGTCTCAGAGCTGAGTTGTTTGTCTCAGTGTTCCTGTTATTTGACATGCACCTGGCACATGATAAGTGAAGAATCAAGGTCTGTGCACGGGACAGTTCGGGGACTGAGCGGAAGTGAAGGCTTCACCCGAGTCTGGCGTGCTGCTCTGCAGCCCTGGACAGCCTGTCTCTGCCACTCAGCTGGTGCTTACAGGGCTCTGTCTAGCCGGACTGTAAGTTATTTCAAGACAGGAACTCATCTCAGGCTCCACGGGATCTCTCTGCCACCACCAGCCTCGCGCGTACCCCCTAATTCATTGAGGAGAAAAGACGGTGGGCAATGTACCACGCTGGGCGGGGAGAGGAGAGAGCTGGGTGTGAACAGCGTAACCATTCACGGATTCTGCACACATCAGGGACACGGAGGGCCACAGAGTGAATTTACCATAACCGAATACCAAGCCATGAGCCACCAACACTTGTAACATGTTAGGAATTTTATACATTTTTTTCCGAAATATATTTGATGAGTTTTTGATTTCTTTGTACCAGGAAATAACCAAAATGGACCAAGTCAGGGGACTCCCTAGGAATCCTCCAAGTGCACAAATGGCTTTAGTGGGCGGGAGGGGGCCAGTTCAGAGATCTCCTCATCTGCACCATAAAGGCGGCTTTGGAACCACCTGCTAGAGAGGGTCCCGAGGGAGGGGCTGAGGGGCGAGAATCGGGAAGGGCTCCCAGGGGAATACACGTGTGTGGGGTGCCCCTGAGCCCCGGACTTATCTCCAGAGTCTACCTGTGCTTGGACTAAGGATCTGTCCCCCTACCCCAATGTCCAAAAGCATC
This sequence comes from Cheirogaleus major, assembly GCA_963574435.1. Classification (NCBI taxonomy): domain Eukaryota; kingdom Metazoa; phylum Chordata; class Mammalia; order Primates; family Cheirogaleidae; genus Cheirogaleus; species Cheirogaleus major. The sequence continues at coordinate 10,942 of CAUYPO010106954.1, forward strand.
TGGCGGACATAAAACACTGATTTCCAGGGGACAGCTGAGACCACTGGCTCTGGGAGAGGCCCCGAGAGCGGGGCTGATGCCGGAGCTCATTCCTAAACAGATCGTTAATTTACCCAGCAAATATTTATTGGCCAGAAAATGGCTACTTGGAGAATTTCTTGGTCTTTTAAACTTCCCCATATATTTATTTTGTCATCCTCTCTCTCTGTATGTCTGTTTTTTTTTCCTGGTCCTAAACCCCGATAAAACCCTTGAAAAGCAAAGGTCCTCTGAGTTTGCAGCTGGCCCAAGAAGTAAGAAGACGGTCGATCCCTGGCTTCTGTGGGAGGGACCCAAGGCACCCATGGGAGCTGGGCAGCGGAGGAGGGAGAAGTGGGCTTGGTGGCTCAGAGCAGCAGACCTCGGAGGTCTCCCATCCAGAGGAAATGGGCTGTTTTATTACGACGGAGTTCTGCAGAGCCCTGCAAGGCTGTAAGAGCGTAATGGCCTCAAATCACATGTGGCTTCACTTCGAGCTTGTCTGTGTCCTTCCTCAGCTGTTTCTGATGACCCTGTAACGTGACAGGCTCTCGTGTTTCTCTCTCGGGCCCCACTGTGACTCGATTGTTTGATTTATTGTTCCCTCCCTGCCCTGCAGTCTTTCATGGCAGAACCTGCAGGGCCGCTCGGGTTAGGAAACCAAACAACTGAACTTCGTTAAGGGTTCGCCTTAAAATGAAATAAGCTGTGACCAGTGTCCAGCGGGTGAAGCCCATGGGCTCTGTGACATCGTGGCTGTTCGGGGGCCTGTCGTGTTCCCTCCATTGTCACTGCTAGGGTCCAGATAAGTGAGGCTGCAGGAGAGCTGGGTCTGGATAGCAGAGGCCAAAGCCCGTGCTTCCAGACCGCGGGGAAAGCGGAGACGGTGACGCTTCCAGGAAATATAGGCACACAAGGCAATGCACAGCTGGAACATCTGGCCTTATAAAACTAAAAATAACACCCCATAAAGTACATTTTAGTCATTTATTTTGACAACCGAAACACACTTTCCATTACTTATGACTCTGTAAGTCTCACTGGTACAAGCGTCCTGCTATTGCATGCGGGGGACCGACACACCATCGCGTCACACAGATTCGCCACGCGGCTCTCCACTCTGCCCCGCTCTCCCAACGGCCTGGGAGCTCTGACTCCGCGGCTGCTGTTACCGCCTCTGCTTAAAAGGCCCTTCCCCCCTTCCTTTATTGCAATCCTATTTCTGCCCTTAGATTCGCTCCCTGAGGCCACCTTCAGGCTACCCCATGTCCTCTCAGGTGCGAAGGTGCCCTCTCGGGTGCCATCTGTGTCCCACATTCCACCCCTCCCTTCCTCGGCCATTTACCCAGTTGAGTCAATGCCCACAGTCATAGAAAACATCCACACTGGATGTTCGTGTCCCTCTTTCGTCTTTCTTCCGGGTAACTTAAATGTCCCTTGGGTTTGACCGGATGTCCACTGTGCTTTAAGCTCCTCAAGCCAATGACGTGATCTTCCACCCCACCCCATGCATTCTGACCACAGCCAGATCTTGAACTTGTCCCTGTAATTTATCCACCTCCGCAATCTTAAATCCTCAGCTCTCAGAACTCTCTGACTACATTCCCCCATCATCCCAGCTCCCTCTTTCTCTAACTCTTCTTCCATCTGCCCAAGACTCAGTGACGTCTCTGAGAATTTGATTTTTATCTTCTCCCAATGTACCTGCCCCCACCCCGCCTTCACCCATCTGACATCCAGGCCAGATCCTGGGCTGCCGGAACATTCACGTTGCTGCCTAGACGCTCCAGTCCTTCTCTTCCTTGATTCATCCTGTTTCTCCTTCCGGCAAAGCCCAGCGACGGTTCTCCCCTTCTCTGCACAGCGCTGTGAGGTTTCCAGGCTCAACCCAACTGCAGAGCTGCCCAGCCCCCTGTGTGGTCCTAACCAGCCCCTGCTTGTGTTCTGCAGGGAGCCAGGACAGCGCCCCCCACACCTTTGCCATTCCCTCAAACTCTGATTCCGTCTCTTTTTGCTCCTCCACTGTAGAAAGATCATCCCGGCATTAACAAAAAGGGACCGTTGGAGGCTCAGAACTCTCTCCACCATCTTCCTGCTTTTGCACACACCTGCGTCAGCACACAGCACGCAGGTTTGCTTCGCTCTCTGCAGTCGCAAAAATTGGGTTGAGTCCTGAGGGAATAGCCCTCTGCAGGTCACGTGTTCTGTGCCTCATTCCTCTCCTCTCTCTGGGGATCTGCATTCATCAGTCATGCTCCATCCTCCATCTGCAATCCTAACCACTGACTCTTTATTCAGCATACAAATATTCTCAAGACCCTTTCATCTGAAAAAAAAAAATCTGAATTCTTACTTCCCTTGGTAATGAATATCCTCGGACCTTCACGTCTTCTTCAGATCTTTGTAATATATCATGGTGCTTAACATTCGCCCTTTCACCCACTGTTCTGCTCACCCGTTACCCACCCTTCTGCATTCAGACAAATATATTTTGAATACCTCTACCTGTAAATAACTAGAAATCCATTTATACAATAATGTTCGCCAATGTGTTATTTATTATAATAAAAGTAAGTAAACTGCCAGAATATCCTCAAATAGAATGGTTAAATACAATGGGGTAAAACTCAGTTAAAGGCATTTAATGATACAGGGAAACATTCGAGATGCAGCAAATCATAAACACTAAAGCAGGACAGAGCAATTCACACAATAAAACCCACCTTTGTACTAAAGACAGCACAGACATAATTAAAAGACTCCAAGAAGGTCTTAATTATCTATGATTATGAAAAATGTTAATGTTTTTAGAATTTTTAGTTTAAAAACTTTAATAATCATTTATTAATTTTGTGATAAAATAATAAATATTAACCAGTTCTAAATGTTGACTGAATGAAGGCACAGCTTTAGTAGGAAACAATAACAATAGCAGCAAATATGTGTTTATTATGCAGAGTTTACTATGGAGCAGCACATAGCAAGGTTAACTATTTAAACCTTATAGCAATCCTGTGGTGTGAAAATTATCAACGTGTCCATTTCAGAGATGAGGAAACTGAGGCTCATAGCGACTGTGTAACTTGCTTCAGGTCACACTGAAGCTGGAATAGCTGGGCTCCAGGTCACTGCTCTGTATGTATAATTCTTTGTTGTTATCTTTGTTTGAAATACTATATGTAAATGTATTTTTTCTTATTGTTTTCAGGTTTTTTTGTTAGAGAGATATTTTAAATTTTCAAGTGTTCACATTTGTCAATGTGTTCCTTCGTGGTTTGTTCAGGAACTTAGGCACTTAGGAAAGTCTTTGACTATCTGAAGGTTAGATGTCAAAGTTATCATCTATCTTTGTTCATGTAAATCTCTGAGATCATTAATTTGTTTTTAATTTGTTAGAAGATACTAAATGAGGGATGATAGGTAAGCTTTGAGTAGACACTAACTCTAGTCGATTGGAAGTGGACACCTGGAATGTGGTCTTGAGAAAGATTCCAAAGGGGTCATGTAGTTTTTCATATCTAGATTTCTTCCCCCTAATAACCAGTCAATGGGCTCAAGCACCATTTATTTAATTAATAAATATTTAGTAAACCTTGTCTTGCTCATCAAGTTTTAGTGGCATCTCTGTTTAAACCAGGTGCAAATTTCAACTATTGTGGGGTGTTTTTTTTGGCACTAGAGAACTTTCATATATGTCTACCCTGGATTTTATTTTCTCTGTAATTAATTCTGTGGTTTGAATTATTGATTTTGGTTTTGTAGCTGAGAAGGTTTGGGGGACCACTTAAGAAACCCTCTCTAGAAGCCTGCTCCAGGAGTAACTCATTTGTCCATTTATTCGTTCAGAAAAACATACATACAAGGAGACAGGGCATATATGGCTCCTTTCCTTTCAGAGCGGGATCAAGAATAGCACAGTTGGACAGACAACTTTCGGTTGTCCTCCTAGCTATCCTACGTTTGCAGGACGTAGCCAGACTGGGTGAGCTAGTCGTTGCCATTGCAGACTCAGGGAAATCTCAGACGTATGTGTTCTGGACCCACTATGTGGTTAAAGTCCCATCTGGAGCCATAGAATAAATTATTATTGTCTTACTTTTATTGATGTGGTTTCTAAAATTTTCTTGGTTATTGGAATAAAAATTGTATTTAGGGTTCTAGACACAATATCCAGCTTTAAAAAATAGGATGTACAAAGAAGGAGAAGCAGAAGCAGAAGCAGAAGAAGAAGAAGAAAAAGAAGAGGAGGAGGAGGAGAAAGAAGAAGAAGAAGAAGAAGAAGAAGAAGAAGAAGAAGAAGAAGAAGAAGAAGAAGAAGAAGAAGAAGAGGAGGAGGAGGAAGAAGAGGAAGAAGAAGAAGATACATCCTATTGTTAGGAGACAACGCAATTAATAGCTTGGACTCTGAGGTAATATACTTGTTAGGACTGTGACATAGAAACTTTAAAATAGTTGATTAATGTGTTTGATAATCTAGTAGAAAAGCCAGACTATGTACATTCACAGATAGGGAATTTAGAAATTTTATCAGAAAGATGGAAACTACAAGAGAAGGTTTAATGGAAATGTCGTAAATTAAAAACAAAAACAGAACCACATTATCGGAAATGAAATAAAGAATGTTGTTGACAGACTCATTTGTAAACTTGACATAGCTGAGAAAAGAATCAGTGAACCTAAAGACAGATCCATATAAATTACCGAAGTTGAAACACAAAGAGAAAAATGAAAGAACAAATAGGGGTGGAGCAGTGTTAATGAGACCAACACTTATGGGACAATAACAACTTTTTTTTAACTTAAGTATAACTGGAGTCACAGGAAGAGAAAAAAAAGATGAAGAGAAGAAATACTTGAAAAGGTAATAGCCAAGAATTTTCCAAAAATAATAAAATATATCAAACCACAGATCAAATAAACTCAGAAAACCTCAAGCTGGATAGTTTTCAAAAACACCCATTTGATATATTATAATCACACTTCTCAAAGACACATATAAATAGAAAATCTTGGAGGCAGCCAGAGAAAAAGGACATATGACATATAGGCAAACAAGGAAAAGGATTACAGCCAACTTCTCAGCAAAAACTATGTGAGCCAGAAGTCAATGGAGCAATATTTTTAAAGTATTGAAAGAAACAAAACTGTTAACCCAGGGCTCTATAGCCAATGAAAATATTTCTTTTTTCAAAAATCAAGATGAAAAGAAAACTTTTTCAGAAAAACAAAAGCTGAGAGGATTTGTTACTAGCAGACCTTTACCACACGGAATGCTAAGGGAGTCCTTCAGGCAGGAGGAATACGATACCCAGCAAAAACCAGGACATGTGCAAAGAAAGGAAAAGTCGCACAAATGGTAAAAATGAAGAAAACTAATAATGCCTGCATAGCAAGTCCTTAGGTCTGACACTGTGTATGTTCCACTGTATACATCTTGTCAAATATCCAAACAAGACAAGTGATATAAAAGAGGGATGGGCGGCCCAGAAACATATAGAACAACCAAAGATTACAAATCCTCAGGCCTTCCCTGGATCCTGTACAATCAGGGAAAGTCTAGACCATGCACATTAAACTGGATCTTGTTGGAACTGTCTTTTCTATCAAAACTGTTTTATGCAAACTGTTTTGGCCTTTTGTTTGATAAATTACTATCAGTATTCAGACTCAGGCCATAATAATTGTCTCTCGTTTACAATAATGTAGTATTATAATTAAAAGGGGCTTGTTTTTATTTTCCACCTCTCTGATGTGACGAAGCGTGGAACGGCTGAGATGGTGCAGGGGTGCAGCCAGCCCACCTCGAGTCCTGGCACCGGCTGCAAGACCTTTGGTCTCCACATGTGATTTGACTACTGCTGACTGCTTGGTTTCCTCAGCTGTAAACAGAGCAATATGTATCGTAATTCCTAATAGCATAGCCAGGATAGTTTTAAAAGATAGATATTATTATTAAAATGATAATGAAAAATATTTTTATGGCTCTGTGATCTATCTTTATTAGCCATGCAGCCTGGGAAAGCCACTTACCCACTCTGTGCTTCTGAAAATAACAGTTCCTCCTGAGGTTACTTTGAGGTTGAGTTAAGAGTTATAACATGCTTAACAGAGTATTTGACATATAGTGTCTTTTGTTATTATTATTTCAGGGATATAAATTTTAGCGGCAATCTGAATTAGAGATTTTCTGGGCTGAAGATTTGCAAGTTGGAAATATATGTGTGGCAATATCTCAACAGCTTAAGAACATTAGATGCTCTTTTGGTAACTTCCTTTAATAGTCCTACTATCCTTTGTGCTGATCTTGGTAAGCTTCATGTTATCGATAAACCTATAACTCCTATTTTAAACCGTAATGAAAGGATTGTGAACTGAGAATTGTCTCCCCCTCAGTATAAAAGAAGTAAGAAATGGCTTGAACATCAGAATGGTGTTCCTCGAAAATAAACACAATAACAAATGGATACAGAACACAATGCTTGGCTAAATGAGAATAAACAAAGTAATTAAATAGCCACACACACGCAAATACACTCATGCAAAGAAAAATAAAAAAGAAAGCAAAAACAAGTGCCACGGAGTGGGAAACAATGCTGTTGCCTGCCACTCACTTTTTATGTTCTTGTCCTAAAATAAACTAAATGCCAAAGATAGAGAGGAAAAAACCAATTTTGAAATACTTGAGGCCAAACCAATTTTAGTCTCTATTTCCAAAAGGCTTAATTTAAAACTCAGCCATACAATACAGAATGGTCTCATGGCTAAATGCAGCCCTGTCATTTGAAAGCATAAACGGAAACAAACACCCCCCAGTGAGTGAGCGTCTCATTCGGCAGGAAGCATTTACTGCAGACTACCCAAAATACCCATCCAACATTGCAGGGCAAAATCACATTTTTTTTTTGGAAACTGAAATGTTGCTATGTGTGAATAATGATGTTGTCTTTCTTAGGAAGTAAAATGTTCCAGGTGATCAACAGTAGACTCCACTGGGGCACACAGACAATGCCACACAGGCACTGCTGCTGTTCTCCCGGCGCTGGGAGGTGTGCGCCGGCTCTAGGGAACACCAGCAGACAAAGACGCTCACACCGCGTGCTCTGCCGGAAAGGCCGTGGGGAGTGGCCTGCAGGAGCCCAGACCAGGCAGCCAGAGAGTCTGGATTCACACTGAGCTCCTTCATGCTTGTTGGCTGGTGTTGGGCAAGCTGTTTAAACTCTGTGCCCAGGCTGCCTTACCTTTAAAATAGTGATGACGCAGATGACGAGGATAGGACAACGATGACAATGAGGGTGATGATGAGGATACCTACTTCAGGGAGCTGAGGGGAGGATGACACGAATTAATGCATGCAGCATACTTAGAACAGTCCTTGTTCTATGTTCTAGATGAGTGCTAGCTATTGTCACCAAAATATGTCCACATTCACATGGTTTCAATGTGTGCTGTTTTAGGTGAGAATTACCTGTCGGCTCAGGTAGTAGTCGGTGGAGATTCAAGAACTAGTCTCTCTCTTAGGTTAATAAAAATTTGGCTTTGGATGATCCTGCCTTCCTAACTAATTTATAAATCTGATTTACACAAACATCATTAAAATGAAAACCTATGAATTATCCAATTCCTAACTCTACATAAATGTACGTACATCGCAGCTCAAGACCAAGTATAACAAAAAGAACCGTGTTCTCCTTTTGACAGAAAATATTTTTATACATAATTTACTCTTTCTTACAGTAAGGACAAAACTGTGATTCAAATTAGGCCTTTTAAATCCAAATCCAAACTTACGATGCAAACCTGGTGAATGTTTTTCAAGACAAATGGTTATTAGCTTTGGAATAATTGATATAGTCTTCTTTCAGTGGGTGAGCTTAATACACATTGTAAAATTTTTAGAAACTAAAGCAAACCCTGCACTTGCTAATCTTATTTATTAACTATCCAAATGCCTCTAGGCAATGCAGTCATATATTCCAAATTAACAACAGATGATTGCTAAATATATTACTTTTCTAATTTTAATGTTTTCCCCTAATTTTCTACACTTCTCTTAATTGAATATGCATTTTATTAAATAGTTTCTAAACTATATTTAAAGTTGCTCATAGTGAAATGTCATAAATTTACTTTATGTATTTTACGGTACCTCGTCACGTGCACATGTACAACAGTTTTTTTTCCAAAATGCGAAGGTTAAGTTTCTTAGAACACTACTCATTAGAGAAGGACTGATTGTGGAATTATTGATTGTATGTAGAAAATATAGTTGGCAGAGCTATATCACTCCAAACCAATGAAAGGCTGATAAAGGTTTTTTGTTTTTTTTTTTAAAAAACAACAAATTATGATTACTAAAGTAGAACAAAAATACAGCACATTAAATAAATAAAATAGCAATAATAGCTAAGATGCAATAAATTGGTGGCCATTGGTACAGTTATGTTGACTTCCATTTAACGTTGATATGAAATTGTCTCCCTGACACGAGGATGAGGATGATGATAACAGAAAGAGGAGGAAGAAAGCGAGATGGTCACCACTGCAGAGAAACCTACCCTTGGACTTTTACCCAGAGATGCACACACCTTTCCTTAATTTTATTCCGAATGTTCAGTTTGCACTTAAATCTGTAGTGACCTTACGGCTGTCTGGGAAGTTTGAACAAAGCAAGCTTTTCTGGAGGTTTGTCCCCCACGCATCTGAAGCAAGCGCGAGTGAGGGACCCTGCTCTGAGGGCAGCTTTGCCCTGCACCGGTGCAGTGAACCAGTGCGATTTTGTCTGAAGTTCAAGCTTTATTCATGAAAGACATTGGTTTTTTCCCCTCTGGGTGAATGCTTACTAGTGAAATTTTCTCCAAGTTTGGAACCACATACAAATTATTCGATGATGCATCTAGCTTTCTGGAGCCCTCCTCAGGTCACCCCAAGCCCAGATAGTTTTTATAAATGGAGGGAGAGTTAGAAAGGTCAAAGCTAATTTTGACTGCTTTTTGTCAGCCCAAAGAAATAGTTCCAATGCACTATAGCATTCAAATGTCCTCTGACCGAGCCTCTGCACAGGGACTCTCACAGCACAAAGGTTAGGCTGACAAGTCATGCAGCAGAGGAGAAAGTCTCTCCCACCCTCCTTCCGTTCCACGGGCAAAGAAGCCCATTCACGGTTGCTTTGGAGGCAGTGGTATGCCCAGGTCACCCTTGATGGCCACCGATAGCGCCAGGTTGAAAGCAGTGCTTTTGGCAACAGCTTGGAAACTTGCAGAAAAGAAGAGTGAGAGGCTGCAGAGACCTGGCTGCAGGAGAAGCCCTGGCTGCAAGGGCTCTTTGGGGGAGGCGGGGGAGGCCGCGTGGGAGGTGTCAGAATCCAAGGCCGGTGAGGCGACGTCCAGACCTGAGCAAGCTCCGGGCCCACAAGGAACCTATTTCCAGTGCCCTTGAGAAATTATTCGCTCAGGGCCTTACGTAGCTCTTCGCCCCCAAGCAGGTGGAATCTACGCAGGTGAAGGCGGCACCAGTAATCCGTGCAAAATAGAAACTGCGGCTTCTGTTGCCCACTTCATAAAAATCTTAAACAGAGGCCAAATAAGTGTGTATCTAAATAGGCGCATTTAACAAGACTCATGATTTCGAAAAATGCTCATCTTTATATTTTCTTGTATGAGTTTAATGTGTCTTAGAGAGTTTTTTGTTTGTTTAAGTCATAGCTTGGAATCATTAAAGACAGAAGACAAAAGTCATCCATCGAATTCAAGAGGAAAGTTTATCATCAACATGGCACTAGAGAAAGATTTTCTCTCCTTTGCTGAACTCTGGTTGATTAAATCGGGTGCCCAGATCTCACGTTTCAGGCTCTGCCAAGGGAGATGTTCCTTGGCTTCCCCGGCCAGACGTCATGAGCCTCGGCCCTGATGTGCTGCCTGGCACCCTCAGCATCAGGGGGCCGCTCGTGGATTTCTGTCTATACTTTAGGTAATTAGTGTCTTCTAAGGGCCGTTGCACATCGACAGCAGGAGTTACGGCTGAGGACATGACATGCAGTGTTGGAGGACAGGACAAACATTTACTGAGCTTCCGCTCTGGGCCAGGCACTGTGCTAAGAACTTTGCTTTTGTATAAAATACGTCATTGTCCAAGCCGATCATAAGAACATGCTCTTCCTAGCGAAAGCATTAGCAGACCAAGACTCTTCTTCATAGAAGAGCTCTAATAGTAAAAAGAGTCAAGCTCACCTGAAATGCCAGGTTGTGTCTCTCCACAAATACCTAGAAGTGCAACTGAAAGCCGGTTGCCAGTATTTATTGGGTGCTCACGTGCCAGGCACATACAATTCTCACAAAACCCCATGGAGGACGAAGGGCTCTGGTCTCACTTGACAGATGAAGAAACTGAGACCAGGGAAGTTTGGTAAATCATCTGAAGTCTCGCAGCTGGGAAGAAGCAAAGCGTGGGCTTGAACTTGGACCTTTTAACCTCAAGAGCTCTCTTGCAATGACCATTACAAAGCTATACGGGCGCCTACAGCGTGTGTCTGTGCGTCATCTAACCAGCAGAGACTGCAGAAGTTTCAAAATCTTACGTGAAACGGAGGGTCTTTTGATACAACTGGGAAATAAGATGTTTTCCCCTGTCTTTCTTCAGCTTTCCTGCCAGCCCTTGCCTGGCTCTATGTCCCCTCCCCACCCCCAGACAAAGCAAAACAAAACACAGCAAAACACTCCCTTGGGCAGCCCGTTATCGCTTGGCGGTCTCTTGAACTCTCTTCCCGCTTCGGCTTCTCTCCTCTAATAAGAAATTTGTAAACACTGATCAGCGAATCATCCATCCCTCCCCGATAAAATACTGTTTTTCTCAGCGGTTTTCTGGAGACATAAGGCCTCAATCCAAGGACGTCATTTGAACGTCAGGTATCTCCTGGGGTGTGGGGCACATTTTGGTTAGACTGGCCACTCCGTTTTTTGCAATTCACTGTAAATTGCTGTCCTGACCCCCTCCGCTGGTGGAGTAGCTAGCTGCACATCTCTAGGGCGGCGGCGGCTCACTAACTTTTCCCACTGTCTTCTAGGAGAATTCAGAGAGAAAAATATATTTTATTTAGCACAAGGCTCCTAAACTTGTAACAATTCGTGCAGGAAAGAGCCCATATTTCTCCAAGTGAAACTTAGGAAGTTCGCATTTAGGAGGCTGCCTTTGATGCATGAAACCCCCGTGATACTTTGACTCTCTCTGACCCTATAAATGCTACAGCTGTGGCAGATACGCCAAACAGCCCTGGGAAACCTCCCGAGGTCTCCACTGCGGCTTAGCCGGGACGCGGTGCGGCCCGACTTCCTTTCCTAAAGCGATGGTGCTCCGGGGGCTCCCCGTTGGTATCTGCCACTACAAACAAGCTGAGTTTTCCTGGAAAAAGCGTCCGTTGTTCCGTGTAGAGAAGGTCTGAAGCAAAGGTTCTCTATTGTATTATCTTTCTGCACACTGTTTGGTTTTCCTTCTAGAATAACACGACTTTCAGAGGCAAGGACAGTGAGAGACCGTGACTAAAGAATTACTCCGTGCGCAACCCAAGAGGACCAGCTATGACTTCACTCTCATCCAAGACACAGAAATAATATTTCTTTCAGCTGCTGGTCATAAAATATTTGTGGATGTGTGTCCAATGTTCACGCTGTAACGGAGTCTCTACCAGGAGGGAACTGTTGACACACCATGTGTGGTGGCTTTTCAAAATTCCCCTGAGGGCAGAGATCAGGGGACCGACTACACCGTCCCCCCTTTTTTCACATCAAGAGGCGGTTGGAATATATGTGAAAGCTCTTTCTCTGGTTAAGACCTGGCGCTATGGACCAAGAATATCACTGTTTCCTAAAAACTTTACCGGACAGACTTCAAAGTATAATTTTCTAAAGCTTGTGAAGCATAACTCAGACAAACATTTAGTGAGCATGTTTTGAAGATATACGTAACTCATCAGTGAGGGGCTAGCAGGATGAAATCTGGTTCAAAGCAAGAGATGGGTTTAGACAACCAATCGGAAAAAGAGCCACAAACAGAACTGCCGATGGCCTGTGGGGCAAACATTAATTAATTAACTTGATTATCTTTTCTACTGGACACAAATAATTTGCAACTTATCCTTTGTCTACATTGTTTGATCCCCACATCAATTGTGAACATTAAATAAAATTTAAACAAAATTCTTACAGAGCCTCAGATGCTCCTTAGATGGGCTTATCAGGTTGTTAGGCACTGTTTCAGTGTGACGTTAGTACACAATACTTTTTTTGCCTTATTTCTAAGCTTTTTGTTTTTTTCTTAACCCTTCTTTTCTGTGATAACTATGTCAGAGAAGCATTGATGAAATGGGGTTTTCTGGGTGGTGAGTTCTGAACTTCACTGAAACCTTCTGTAGCTCTTGGTCTTTCATATGGAATTCTGTTAGTTGACTCACGACAACCGAGCATGGTTGGAGAGTGGCTTCAGTAGTCCTCAAGGTGAGAACATAGCAGCAATACCTAACGTCACCATAGAGCATCTGCAGTGCCTTTTATACGAGCATGCACGAGCTTTCGCAGGCCTCGGTTTACGTGTTCCCCCCGGGACATACCTGTAGAACAGGTGTTCTTACCCCAGTTACTTATCATAAATATTAATAAGTAGGCTAATGGTTTGGAATTCTATTTCTCTATTTGCATGGGTGAAATAAAAGACGAAATCCTTTCCAAAAAGAGGGAGACGTTAACATACCAAAAGAAACTGGAACAAGAGTATTAAAATGACCAATGTCCCCCAGAAACACCGGCCAACAATGGAGCAGAGAGTCCAGCTGCCAGGACAGTGTGTCTCGGGGCGGGGCCTTTCCCGTGCACAATGGCCTTGCCTGAAAAGGGCAGTTAAAATGCAAATGGGGGGGCCCAGAGTGTATCAACCCCTCACATCGCTGAGTCTAAAAGACACCCTTTCAGTGGCTTCTGTTCAAATTGCAAATGCCCTTCCTTTGTTCTTCAAGGCCTGGGAGAGACAGTTCTGAATAATTCCTCCCGACAAATTGGCTTTCCTCTTCCCAGCCACAAAAGCCCATCTTGGTTGTAAAGTGCAAATCACAGATTTTGTTCAAGGGTCTTAGGGAAGGTTAAGGTTAGCAAACATTAGAAAGGAAATTCCAGGGCCTCCACCTACTCCTGTGGTCCTTGCAAGAGGCCACAGCCTGTTCCTACCCTGGTTCCTGCAGAGGCCTGAGAGTCCCATTAATTTCTCTGCTTTAGCCTTGTGAGCACAGTTACCCAGAGTTTCCAAGAATTGGACATTTCCAAGAAACTGCCCAATAGATCACAAGAATGACGTCTAAGGATGATGGTTCATCGTAAAATCTAGACGTGGGTGTTTCTACTTGTTTCTGAGCATTCTGCTTCGACTCTGGGGGTCTAAGAAAGTCACCCCAGATACAATGTCAAGGGCCCCAGCTGCTTGTCATCATTGTCAAGTCCTGGGACTCAAACCTCAACCCCTTCTTTGTCTCCAAGTTGGGGGAGCCCTAGGCTGAGGGAGCCCTGGGCTGGGGGAGCCCTGGGCTTGGGAAGCCCGATAGGGCAGGTCACGGCGGCAGGTCCAGAGCCGGAGCTGGGACTCTGAGTCCTATACTGGCCCTTGGGTCACCTTCCGAGATAAACGCTGCCAAGTCGCACGGCCAAGACCCTTCCAGGAAATGCAGAAGGAAACTGGCTTCGGTGGAAAATCAGTCTGTGACCCGGAAGGCATTTATTAGGAAATGTCGGCTGACAGCACGTCTTTTCTCTGGAGGCAGGATTCCAATTCCCAGCACAGCCTTTTCTTTTCTGAAGGCTGCTTCTTTGGAAGTAGTACAGCTTTGATTTTCAGGGCAAGAAACTCATGTTTTCGGAGCTTGCTGAACTGAATAAAAGGAGACACAGACATAGAGACCTGCCCGCGGCCTAAAGTTAGTTGTGAAAAGAAACGGTTAGAAGGAAACAGTGTCTCTTTGATATTTCACTGATCCTGAGTGTCCGTTCCCCCCTGGGCAGGGCTGACCAAAGTACCGTCATTCCTCGCGCTCACAGAGCCGGGGGCTTCTGCCCAGCTCACCCGTGACCTCCTGTGGTCAGACGAGACCCTCACTTCTGTCCCCACCTCACCACTGTCTCGGCTGCAGTCCTCTCTTGGGTAAGAGGAGTTGAGCAGGACGGGCCCTGCCTAGTCTTGGCCTGCACACACACTTGGCCAAGGCGGCGGTCTGTCCTTTGCTCAGGGTCTCCCGGAGTGTTCCGTCGACCTCTGGCTGTGGAGACCCAAACAAGACTCTCACACTGGCAGGGACTTGGGGATGGATCAACCTGGTGCCATCATCCCCTCATGCAAAACGAGGCATCATGTTGCAGTTGAAAATTTCTGTCCACAGCTCAGATGTGCAAGAAATAGCAAGTCTTCGTTTTCTTCAGATTAATCTGGATCTGACTCCATGTGTCTAACTGGCCAGGCAGGAGAGAATCGGGCCTCGCTGCTGTGCCCCCTCCCCAGCTTCTGAGCCCTGCAGCTGCCAGCCTCCGATCTGACACTCGTCTGTCACATGCGTGGTCTGGCAGCTCTTTACCTGTGCTCCCGCGGAGCTGGAAGCCTTGGCCAACAGGAGAGTCCGATGCTGGGGCCTCGGTCTCTTAAACGCGCCCACCTGCCTCTCCTGGGAACGCAGACAGGGAGGGCGACCCTGTCCACAGGCCCTGTGACCTCAGGTCTGTTCTCAACCCAAGAACGAAGTTTGCATTTTTCCACCTCTCTCGCTCTGGGACGCTTTGCACTATCTTTTCAATGGACTTAAAAGAGAGATGAAAAAATTATCTTCAGACAATTTTAAATAATTTTAAAACAAAACAAAATAAGTAATTCCAGGGACTTCCTACATGCTAGAAGTGCTCCAGGTAGCCGTGTTGCTGGAGCTGGGAAGTATGAAGAGGCCGCCTGTTCTCAGGATGGGAGGAACACGCACAAATCCATGTCACATATGAAATCCAGCAGTCAACCACAGCATGACATGATGACGTGTATGGGCGAGAAGACCCCTGGGCGAGCCTGTGCCTGGGAGTCTCAGAGGCAGCCCCCTATCCACCACGCTCTGCTCTGCATCACAGGGCTCTGCTCCCCCGCAGGCCCGAGGGTCCCTGTCTCTGCCTACGGAAGCCTGGCAGGAGACCGCGTGCAGGAGTAGTCCCGGTGGCTCTTCTTCTCCGGGCAGCATCGGCCAGAGCTGTCGAGTCTCCTTCCTCCCGTGTCCAGCTCCGACCACCTAGGCCCAGCCTGTGCCTGGGCACCGGTAGCTGCCCCGTCCTCGTCCTTGTCCCCTGAGAAGTGGTAGCTGCTTCCTGATGCTGTTGACACCAGGGCTCCTCCATGTCCCTTGTCAGCTCTTCTAACATCTAGGATGTCCCTGTCATTGAATTTTCTCTGTTTTGGAACTTAGAATGACGGCTGTTTGTCCTCATTGGATCCTGACTTGGCCACGTCCCACTGTGTGGTCCTGGGCAGGCTGCTGTACCCTGCTACGCCTCAGTTTTCTCATCTAGAAAGTGGGGACTAATCGTCTCTTCCTTGGAGAACGTTCGAGTGGCTTCAATGAGACCACACTCAGAACTGGTTACTTGGGAATCACACGGTAAAATGGTGGCTACTGGAGTCTGTCCCCGAGGGTCGTGGCGGAAGAGTGATTGTCGGGGATACCTGGACATTGGAATCAGCAACTGTCAATCACAGAGTGAGGGCGTGGCTCCCTTGTCAGTTCTTCTTCAATCCTCTGGATACAAGAGTTCCAGTTTGCTCCCAGTGTTTCCTTTCCATGTCCCCAGCGGGTGGAGCCTTCACGTCCTCATGAGATGGAGCGGCTCGCAGACATGAGGCGGAATCTGATAGTTGCGCCCTGTCCACACGGGATTGTTTTCACAGCCAACTTCCACCGACGGCAGATGATGCAGTTTTCCATTTCTGGAGGTGATGAAAAGTTCCTCTAACAATGAATTCATTTAAGCCAAAAGAGAGAGAGAGAGAGAGAGAGATTGACCTGGGAAAACAGAAGTAAACGGCACACAGGTTGGGCGCCACTCCGTGACCTACATTTGGGAGCCCTTCCTGCAGAAGTTCTCCGAGTCCCGGGTATGAATCAGGACCCAGAACAGCAGAGACAGTTTCTGCCTTCAAGGAGTGCACGGCGCTCAGCCAAGTTCAACAGGAATAATATGACAGCACATAATTAAATAGCAAGTAATTTGTTACAGATGCAAATTCTGTAAAAGTTCAAAGACGTGAGGGTCAAAGGGCGTCCAGAGAGGAGGTCCGAGGAGGGGACTCGCGGGATTCCTGGTGCTGGACACGGGCACTGACGAGAGGGGACAGTGACCCGGAGTAGGGGAGCGAAGGAGAGCGGCGTGACGGGTGGCAAAGATGGGTTTTGAGTGTCTGGGGTAGAGATCGGGGTCAGCGTCGGGGTCCTGGTGGGGCTGAGAGTGCGATGACAAGTTGAGGGCGGGAAGTGGGGAGTTCCGCGTCATTAAGCCTCAGCTTCGCAGGATGTGGCCGTCCTTGCAGAATCGTTTTTTTGGCAGCAGCGTGCGGGCGGGGTCTGCGGCCCAGCCCCTGCGGGAGGAGGACAGGCCGTCTGGGAGGCAGATGCTGTCATCCCGGTGTGAGCCACCCCTTAGGAGGGAGCGCCAGGGAAGGGCCGGTGAGCAGGGAGGAAGAGCGTGAAGCTTTCCCGCCAGGGCACTGGGGACGAAAACTTCAGGTCCAGGGACGAGGCGGGAGAGGAGCCAGCTCCAGGAAGGACAAGGTTAAGTGGTTCCCGTCAGACCACAAAAATGAGTCGGAGATCCGGCTCTTCCTACGGTTTCCCACCCAGGAAGGAGGCCGCGGCCAGGGGCGTGTTCCTCGCAGGGGACGTCTGTGCAGAGGGCCCTCTCCCAAGGGCGCCCGTATCAGGCAGAGGCCCTGTCTGTGAAGTCCGCAGTGTCTGACCTCCTTTCTGCAGGAGCCCTCGTCCTTTGCATCTGGAGGGGCAATTGCGAGTAAGAGCATGGATGCAAAATGCTGGTGCCCACCGGGGCCACAGCGGGAAGGCAGGTGGGTGTCACGCAGGGCGGCCCACACCCTCAGGCCGCCGTCTGCAGGAGGGATAGGGGAAGGGGTAGTTCAACACTTACAGGGAGCCTATCTTAATGGAGAATGTTTCCCTTTCTGGTTTTAACTTTGGTAATCAGGATCTTACGTTCTGCTGGCAATGGCATGAGAAGGTCCTAAGAATAACATAAGAACCCGCCCCTTCCTGCTGCTGTCGGTGCCGTCTCTCGTCTCTCGGTGGCAGATTGTCGGTGACGACTGTAATTAAATGCCCCACGCCCTTCAGAGGCGCTCACACGTGCCAGCCAGTTGCATCGCGCACTCACTTCCCTCCTGCAGACACAGATCGAACCACGTGACGGGGTCTGAACAGGGATCGGGGGACCGGCGAACGTTCGTAGGTGGATAGCAGCTGTGTCCGCCGTAACAGAATCGCCCCATCGCAGCACGGTGAACGCAGCTCGGAAACCGTTTCCCCAGGTGTTCCATCAAGGAAATTTAACTAAGACATTTGCCATCTGGTTAATCGCACAATGCTCAGCAGTGCTTGGTAACAGCATCGCCAGACTTAAGCTTTTAAGATTCGTTCTTTTCCCTGAGCATAAACTACTTCTCCATCTGCCCTATGAAAACAAGAGACAAATAAATGTTTATTTAACCTCATCCCTGTCAGAGTTATTGTTCTTTAGGAAAAAATATTATAAACTGCCTCGACTGTGGGTTCCACAAAACTGTCCATAACACATGAAATTATTGGGCTTTGCCAAATTGTATGGGAAACAGGAAGTCAGACCTGCCAACCGCTTCCCACCTTGTTAGTTTTATCAGAGCTGCTGATAATCTGAATCAAGACAAGGGCTGCAAATCCTGCTTCTGTTTGCTGACTCACTTTGCGGGCAGTTTGACCAGCTTGCCCCAGGCAGATGCTAGGAGAGGGGAGGGCTCACGATGTCCCTGAATTCCTCTTTTCTTTTATGGTCTAGGTCCTCGTCCTGCGGGGGCTTGCCATTCTCCTTGCAAGCCATGGGCTGAGGTGGCACTGAGACCCCACTCCCCTCCCCCCCCCCCCCCCCGCTGTGGGCTGTGCTCACCCTGGGGCCGTTGCACACCCAGGGTCTGCAACCTTGAGAGGGTCCTCGCTGCCCCTCACTGACCTTTCCCACACAGACCACAGCACCGACGGAGTAGAGTTGACGTGCAAGGTGACACTGAACATGTTTGTGAAGGGCTGAGAGCAGGGCTCACGCACGGCAGACCTCCGGGCACAGCGTGCTCCAGGACGAGATGAGAGGACAGGGGCACTCCTGGTGAGGACCCTGGAATGGCAGGCACAGGCGGCGTGGGCTCTGCCAGCAGGAGCTGTGGTCACGCTCCGTGCATGCCTCAGCTGATGATGATTGTTGTTACATCATCACCACCATTCCTGCAAGCCTCCCAGCCACGCCAGCCCCATCGCACCTCACGCTGAGCAGACAGTATCTGCTCGACCTTCTGCAGAAAACAGAAGCCACCAGACTGGAAGGACCTCATGTCCGTGTGCAGCCAGCTTGCCCTCCCTGCTGCCCTGTGCAAGGGGCTTCTCCTCCACCTGCAGGCCGCAGTGCTCCCTGGCCATCCCCGTCACCTGTGCAGGTCACTGCTGGCCTTATCTAGCTTAGGACATGGGAGGCGGAAGGGTATATGGCCACAGGAAGACCCTGCCAATCACAGGATGGTGGCCTTGCCTCTTAGCCTCTGTCTGTGTGTGTTCCCTAGAGTGTAAGGTGGGATAACAGTGGGAGCTGCCTTGTGGAGTGATAGGAGGGTCTGCTCGAATTCCAAGTATCTGAAGGAGCACCTGGCTGTGTAAATACTCGGTAAACATGAGCCGCCATCAGCACAGTTTCCTCCCAACGAGCCTCTCTGGGTTCCGACTCAGCCCCCGAGTCCTTTGCTGGTATTATTTTATTATTTCTCTCCATCACCCCATACGGTAAGTTCTGCTAATTGTCTAGGTAACAGTCCTGGGTAGCTTCCACAGGCTTGGTTCTTGGCTTGGTGCTAGGGATCCACGCGGGCTGGATCACCCACCGCTCCTGACCTTGAGGCAGTCCGTGTGGCACGTGGGAGACGAATGTCGTCTCATCCACGGAGGGCCGGGAGGGGAAGTGCAGGACGGTGGATGCAGAGAGGACCTCTGGGGCGGAGTGCGATCCACCACAAGACAGGGCCTGAGTCGGCACCGGCGGCAGCAGAGAGAACGAAAGCCTTTCCAGGAGGAACGGCCGGTCCGTGCACAGGAGCTCAGACGGGAGGATCCGGCCCATCGAGGAGAGAGGGAAGCACAGAGAGGTGAAAGCCGAGCGAGCGAGAGGGAGTGGAGGCTGGAGCAACTGCTTCTAGAAGTCGGGCTATGACAGCGCCAGCGTGTCTGGACGGCGGAAACAGCAGGGCGCTGGCCCGCGGAGGCGGTTAGGCCACGTCTGCGGGAGAGGGTGGGGAGGGAAGCTGTGCTGGGCCTGCACGGAAGTCACTGTCCTCGACTGGACCGCCCAGTCCTGGACAGCGGCACCTGAGCCGTGGTCGTGTTGGGCCGTTAGCCACCCTGAACCAACCTTGGGGATGGTGGGGGCATGAATGGGAGAAGACGCTCAAGTTTCCATTTCTCACCCGCCCCAGGGCTTGGGAAGATTTATCGGACTCAGAAGAATAAAGACTGTGGCCTGTCTTACTGCCGTGCCATGCAGCAAAGTCTGATTTGGCTTTGCTCCTGCCAGCACGATGTCCGTGGTCACCTGTTCCCCGAGCACCCCACCCCGTCCGTCTAAACAGAAACACTAACGACATTTATATATTTTTTAAGTGGATAATATTTTCAACCGCTGTGCTCTGTGTCTAATTTCTCAGTAACCTGTGGCTGTCACCTGAGTTGGCCAAAGGGCTGCAATCGACTAGGGGTCTGCCCAGGTGCGGCACAGAACCTGGCACTGTGTGGCCACACAGGTGCCAGCTCCCGCCTGCTGCTCAGGGCAGGTCTTTGCAGGTGACAGGAGAGGAACCAGGGAGTGAGGCCCGGAGCCTCGTCCGCTCTAAAGAGGAAATGGCAGGGTTCAGAAAACGCTTAAGAAATCCTCTCAACAAACTGGCTCTGTCCTGATCTTCAAATGTAAACCCCTTTCCGACTAAAATATTTCTTCCCCTCGCCTCCTCCTTTTCTCCCTAAACAATTCCCTCACCCACATGCTATGTGAGCACGGAACTGCCCCGACGGCCCCTGTCTCATGTGTGCTTCCCCAGTGGCCTCTGCATCATGTAAATATTTAGTATTCTTCCCTTAGTATTTGCCATTGTGTATCCCGGCCGTCCCGAGGATGTTCTTGCTAATACACAGTTTGTCAACAGGGCCTGCGGCAAAGACTCATTTTGGGTCCTGGAAGATCCAGACCCTTTTTATATATTTGTTTGTATTTTGCCCATAATAAAAGTTTATTGTACAAAAAATAAATACAAAAACTATAGATAAACAAAGGAGAACATTACGCATGATCCCAATGGCCTTGAGAAAAGCACTGTTAATAAAACTCTGGAAGCCGGTGCAACAGAGTGCAACGGGTCCAAGATGCAGTTCTTACGAGGGTGAAACGTACTGGCCCAGACCACTTGGTGCATGTGCTCCTCGTTTAGCCACAAACCACCATCGTCTCTTCACGGGCACTTTTGTACGTATTTGCTGACTCCTTGGAATAAATGTCCACAAGCAGAAATTCTGGGTCCAAATGTCTTCAGTTTTAAATGGATTTTTCTAGAGATTGTCCAGCTGCCCTGCAAAACCTTAGTGCAATTACCGCCTCCTTCAGTGGTGGGCCTTCCCACTCCCTGCCTCTGGGCCCGCACTCCGTGAGTCTTCCGCAGCCCTTGCCGGGCAGATGTAAGAGGTGACATCTCATCGTTGTGCTTGTTATGTCAAATGCCAGTTTCTGGCTGGAGAATATTTCTCAGGCAAATCCATGCTAAGAAGGGGTCTGGTTAATAATATAACAGCACCGGCAGCTGTTCTGCCATTAGGTCAGGACACACAGCTCGGATCATGTGCTGTGCTGCAGGCGAGACCCCTCCTGGCCCCCCGAAACTCAGTTATCAGTGATGAACTTAGATGACAAAGAAGAAAACACAAAAGCACCAGTTAAAAGTGCAGGGGTAATTAGAATCGGGATTTTTTTTTTTTTTTTTGAGATAGAATCTCACTCTGTTGCCCGGGCTAGAGTGCCGTGGCATCAGCCTAGCTCACAGCAACCTCAAACTCCTGGGCTCAAGCGATCCTCCTGCCTCAGTCTCCCAAGTTGCTGGGACTACAGGCATGTGCCACCATGCCCAGCTAATTTTTTTAAAAATATACATATGTGTATTTTCACTTCTCCGGCTAATTTCTTTCTATTTTTAGTAGAGATGGGGTCTTGCTCTTCCTCAGGCTGGTCTCCAACTCCTGAGCTCAAACAATCCGCCCACTTCGGCCTCCCAGAGTGCTAGGATTACAGGCGTGAGCCACTGCTCCTGGGCTGGGATGTTTGTTTTCTTGTCAAGCAAATGATGGTTTTCAGTGAATTTCCTGAGCTGATGACTGAATTCAGCAAATACTTACAGAACATTTATTTATGTTCCAGGGACAAAAACGGAGACTTGCCTGTTACCTTAGAGTTCTAACTGATCTGAGGTGCAGAGGATGCGGACGAAATAGAAATGGAATTACGTTTGCATCTCTAACTGGAAAGCAATTTATGTTTCTCGGGGGGCTACGCCAGGGCCACACCTGATTCTCCACGACTGGTTGTGGCAGCTGGAACAGAGGTTGGCTCCACTTTGCAGAGAACGACCAGGCTTATGGGGGTCACAGCGCTGGTGAGTCACCCAGCTGGTGCTGACACCAGCCCCCAGTCACCAACGCCGGTGCTCGGGCCACGGCCCCCTCCCACTTGGGATGGAGCGAAGACCTGGGAGAAGAAAAGCCATTGTGGAGGGGGACGGAGAGGTGAAACGGCCATCTGGTCGATTGCACAAACTGAATCTGATATTCAGGACTGTCTGCATAATGCCAAAACAACCAGTCGATTTATCTGATTTCAATAGTCGGCCTGTGCTGGGAAAGCATTCGTTACACCGTTATCTGGTGGTGAGCGCTCCAGTCTGGCTCTGCACCGCATTCCCCCATTTTCATCTGGTTGTGCTGACGCTCTAAGTCACCGGGCTGGAGTCAGACTCACGGGGTGGATGTAGCACAGTGGTGCACCTTCCGCACAGGACACAGCTCTGATTTCTGTTTACCGTGCTCTTCCCTGTGGGAACAAAGGCAAGTGCACTTCGGCAAGGAAGAACGGGGCTGCTACAAGGATGACGTGTCTGGGGAAAACCACGAAGCCGGAGCGTCAGAGAGCAGAGACACACGGTTCTGAAATTCTGACCCGAGAGGTCTCACTACCCCAAGTCTCTCAAACGGATGCCGAATGGGTTTTCCTCCAGACACCCCGGGATCCACGTCAGATTCTGTTGCAAACGCCCCTGAGTATGGCAAGGCTTTTTTTCCCCTATTGTTAGCAAGTTTATTGGGGAGACCACTCAGCTTCTCCAGGGGCCCTGGAGTGGTTCCCTGGGATTTCCAGGTCGGTCCAAAGTCAATGATGGCAGACGACAAACTCCAGGCCGTATCTCTCACTACCTCTCTCTATATCCAGTCTTCCTAGCGGGGGTGGGCAGGGAAGGGGAGCAGGAAAAAGTGAGAGGGGGGCTGGCGGAGGGAGCAGGGGAGCAGAGGTGTTGGAGGGGGAGGGTCTCCAGAAAATGGCGGTTTAAAACCAGGCGCCGCTTGCCTTTAAAATGGGGCTGACAACACCAGGGTCTGTAAAGATCCAGAAGGTCACCTGTTGCCGGTTCAGAGAGACTTGAACAGTGTTTGAGTGTTTGTTCTCTACACCGCTTTATCCACGAAGAAGACCACCCTCAACTTCACGCTCTCCAAACGGCTGTGAAAGGACGGATTTTGACGTGGGGACAGTATGTGCAGTTGATGACTTGTTCTCGTGTTCACCTAAAGAAATAGTGTGGCTCTTGCTTTGCCTGAATGGAATTGAGTGAGATCAGCTGGTCGGTCCACAGACACCACGCCAACAGCCTCCGACGAGGTGTGGGGACCTTGGACGGTAGGACAGCGAGAAGGAACACCAGTCCCCCGCAGCTCCCCGGGAGAACAGGCCCTGGGGCTCCTGAGCAGGCAGAGTCGCTGTGGGCAGGTTTGGGGGCCAGGTGGGTCCTGTGGCCTCTCTCTCTTGCCTGAAGCACCACCCCCACCCTGGCGGGCAGCACCCCCTGCGACCTTGAAGAGCATGACCTCAACAAACCCTCCCCCAGTCGATGGGGAGAATTAGGTGATATACTATGTGTACTCATGGTGGTGGTGGGGGGGACGTATTTTAAAAGGCACTTTAACATAAAATGATGAATATACTAATTGTGGGTTTACAAAAATTAGATACGCACATCAACAAAGACCAGAAAGAAATAATACATACAAAAGAATTGTTCTGATGTTAGGGTGATGAGCTGATTCTAAAACTCCGGGCACTTGCACTGCATGTCTACCGGACTCGAGCGGGTGCCGGGCACCCAGGCAGGGTGGTTTCCGCCCTCCAGGAGAGAGCATGGAGTGGGTGAGTCCACAGACAACTGTGGGATCACTCACTGTGACACAGGCAGGAAAGAAGTCCCAGCTTCTGTGGGAGCACACGGGACCAGCTCCTGGCATAGTGAGCGGGAGCAAAGAGTGCCCCCCTTGAAGCAGGGACACGGAGTTGAGGTCTGGGGAATGTGCCGGGACGGGGAGGGGAAGCTGGCACCAGGGCGCAGCCGCACGGACCCGGCTGGGGCTGAGCCACCTGCTGCACCTGGGGAAGGCGCCGGAGGCACCGTCAGGCCTTGACGCCTGATCTTACTGCAGAGCAAAGTCAAGCCATGGGAGGTTTTGCTTGTTTGTTCATTTGTTAATACTTTGGTTTTTAGAGCAATTTAGGTTCAAGCAATATTGGGCAGAAAGCACAGAGAATTTCTCACATATCCTCTGTCCCCACACGTACATGGCCATCCCCACTGTCCACATCCCCCACCAGAGTGGGGCATCTGTCACAATCAGTGAGCCTACATTGGCACACTGTTTTCACCCAGCGTCCATAGCTCACGTGGGGGCCACTCTTGGTGTTGCACATCCTATGGGTTGGGACGAAGGTACAACATGTATCCACCATCACATTCACCGCCCTGAAAACCCCGTGCTCTGCCCATTCAACCCTCTCTCCCTCTGGAGACCCCTGGCAAACTCTGTCTTTTTACTGTGTCTGTACTTTTGCCTTGGCCAGAGTGTCATAGAACTGGAGTCACATGGGACCTGGCCCTTCCACGTTGGCTACTTTCACTTGGTGATCTGCATTTAAGCTTCCCCGTGTCTCTAAATGGCTTGAAAACTAATTTCTTCTCCGTGATTAACAATATTCCATTGCTTGGATGGACGACAGTTCACGCATTCGCTCATCCACTGCAGGACTTCTTGGCTGCTTCTACCGGAGGTTTGTAGGTAGGGGGTGAGGTGCTTAAAGATGTCTCCGGGTGATCGATTTGTAGTATCTTCAAAAATTCCTGTAAAATTTTTCATAATGCCATTAAAGACTTTTATAACGCTATTCTCCCTATATGTTTAGAATGATTATGAATTCTATATGACCACAATAGAATTATATATAATTTAGTGTTCCATAAAAGCCAGACCCCAAATCACATGCTCACGCTGGTGACTGGCGTGGAAGCTAGCAGGAGGGGGATGGAGCCCGCAGGGTGCGTGGAACGTGAGTGTGGCCGCGTGTGGGGGTTACAGGCTCCAGGGGATCATATCTGCCTTTTGGATTGTTTTTACACTTTCTCGCACACACAGTGTGGATGGATATAATAAGCACACGAGAAGAACCTACGTCTCTAAAGGTTGAGAGCTCCATCTGTGAGATTATCTACCCCTGGAAGATTACCTCCCTGCAGAGTGAGAGCTGCCTACGGCACCAATAACAAACACTCACCTCCTTTTCTTTACCTGAAAAATGTTGTCCAAGAAGTCTACAGTGTATATTCGGGAAACAGAAACAGGACGCTGACTTTGCACAACTGGTTGAAAACAGCTGATGGGAGAATTTAGACGGCACCACAGCGACGGGAGCGGAAAGGCCTTCCGAAGCCCGTGCCCACCCCCTGCGCTTGGCTCCCGGCTCTCCCTCGCAGACCGAGTTCGGGTCTGGAAACGCCATTGTCACAGAGACGCGGCGCACGTTAAACGTCAACTGTGGTCGGGAGAGGCAGAAGCCCACAGCACAAACACCACCTCTCCCTGCAGCCTGGTTTGAGCTCGCCCCTCTGCGTAGACTCCTGTGTTGCCAGGGCTCCCTCATGCACGCCGGGTGACGCCACCTCCACACAGCTTCAGCGTGATGCATGGTGACTCCGCTGGGTAGGAGGACATGGGGATGGCTGGGAGACGTGAGGTGCTTTGCCGAGGTCCTCAGAGCCAGCGAGGAGAGCTGGGGCGGGGCCTGGCTCCGAGTCCCGGCTCCATGCCCCTTCCTGCCCACCGCACACATCACACCTTCCCTCCCCCCGCACGTCCCTCCCACGCTGGAGCCTAAGTCCCCAGATGGGCCTCTGCTGGGGAAGTGCCCGTGAGGGTGTCTTGCTCTGTGCACCAAGTCACAGAGCTAATGAAAAGCAAAAGACATCTGCAGCTATAAAAAACTTAACGGTTTTAGAGAGTGTCTAATTGGAATACATTTTCCATTTCAAGTTGAACATTGTTTTGAAGGATTAATTGTAATAAACTTCTTAATTGCAGTATAAAATCACTGAACAAATCAGAAGCACACCGCGTGATGAGTTTTCACGTAGTGAACACACTTCTACCCACCCCCGGATCAAAAAGCAGAACAAAACCACCTTGTGCCCCTTGGTCCCCGCTCCCGTCCTCTCCCCAGAGCAGCCACCGTCCATCTGGGCTTCCTATGTCCTGGATATTCTTGAGGTTTTTATGTTTTGGGGGTTAGGGGGTGTTATTCTGAGGTTGTGGTGCCTATTTTAACCTGTGTGTAAATGGACATGCCATCTTCTTTCTGCTTCTGATCTCTGGCTCAGCCTCACGTCTGTGACGTTCACGTGTGCTGTTGCAAACATCAGCAGTGTGTTTCTTCTCACGGCTGTGTAGTGTCCCATCGTGTGTATGTGCATGTGTGTTTGTGTGTGTGTTTGTGTGTATGTGCGTGTGTGTTTGTGTGTATGTGTGTGTTTGTGTGTATGTGTGTGTGTTTGTGTGTGTTTGTGTGTGTATGTGCATGTGTGTGCGTGTGTGTTTGTGTGTGTTTGTGTGTGTGTTTGTGTGTGTGTATGTGTGTGTGTGTTTGTGTATGTGCTGAAAGGTACTTGTTTATGCTACCAAGAGTGGACGCTTGGGTTTCCAGTTTTTGAATACCACGCATAGTGCCATGAGCCAACTGTGTGTGCCCGTCAGTGCACATGAGTCCACAGTTGCTGGGCGAGTGGATCATTTGGGTAGGAGAAGAGAGATGGCTGTGGTCTACACACTGTGCTGACCCAGCAGTCTGGGGAGAGACAGGAGGCCACACCGAGCGGGCGAGGACCCAGGGCTTTGCAGCTTCGGGCCTCTGTGCCACTGGTCCTGCTCACGCTGCTCTCCTGCCCTGGGCTGAGCCCTCCCGTCACAGCCCACGTGCCACTCCCTGCAGTGACCAGCAAGGCAGAGCTGTCCCGCAGTGACAGACGGCCCCCAAGCCTCAGCGGCGCACACAGCGACAGCTCATTCTGTCACTCCCGTGACACGCGCCGTGCGGTCAGCAGTGGGCCTCGGTCTATGTTAATCCCTCAGGAATTTAGGCTCAACTCCCCTCGACCACCACCCCAAGGCAAGTCACACGCCAACACCCAACCTGCTGGGAGGGAGCAGAGACGTGGGACCCTACCATGTGCTCTGGAGGCGGAGAAAATTCTAGAATACCACCAATAGTCACCAGGCTCCCAACACCCGCGGGCAGAATTAACATGCTCCCCGGGCACCTTGCACGCATGGCTGCTCTAGACACTTACCACACTGAGCTCTCCTTTTGGACGTCCCCCTAGGTGCTCAGCTCGAGGGCGGGCGCTGAGCACTAACTGTCTCTAACTGCAGGTCTGAGGACAGCGGCATGGAGCAGGCACTCGGATGTGCTGAAAAATAAACTATTTTTTAGCCTACTCCATCTTTCCCTTACCTGATATTTTAACAATGTATATTTACAGTCTCAAATAAATTAGTCATTCCTCTCCTGAATTTCCTGGAAAAAAAAACAGACATCCTTCTGGAAATTATTGACGCCAAAAATCCCAGAGCAGCTAAGGAATACTCGTCACGTGTAACTGTACAGGTGACCGATAGAGTCAGGAGGTAAAGATGTCGCCATCCGCAAACAGGCCACCTGCTTGCTGACCGGAGAACGTGAGAACGTCCTGAACAGGTGAGCAAGAAAGCTGCCAGCTTGTGGGGATTTGGCGTCTTTTGCACTTTCTTTCCAGAAACGCTTTGTGCACGCTGTCCTTGGTTATTGGTATAGATACTCGCATAGGTATTTATACAAATATACACTGAACTTGGTATTTGAATACACCTTTGCTTTTGCTAAATGTAAAAGCTAAATATCCATATTCCTTAAGTAGTATAAGAACACTCTGGAGGTGTGAGACCTCCATAATTTTCCTTCTCCGTTTGCTATTTTTATAGCCAGAAATAGCAGATGGGAGTGATTAATGAATTCCATTAACAATGGTAAATTTTTAACAAGGAAACCTCCCTTCCCCTGAATCCACTCCCTTAATCTCCTTATCAAATTAGTACCTTTATTTTCACAACAAAAGTGGCATTCCTCCCCGGTGGTTCATTTGCAGTTCAGGCCCTGGTGGGATTCTAATTTACTTCTGACTGTCGGTCACGCAGACTCTGCACGTCACGTGACTCGAGCGCAGTTATTCATCTGGGCCATGGGTGTTGGTGGGGATGAAGAGCCGACAATTGTGCTACCCGACAATGTTTCTGAGTCCTTGATTCGCTCGAATATATACGCCCTACAATGACATTTCTTTTCCTCTGTTCTTCTAAATCGCCGTGCAGGACAAAGGCTGGACTCAGAGGGGTGAATTCTAAATTACTCCTGCCATATGGCGTCAGAGCCAATGAGTAGAAACTGGACCAGAAGGAATGTGATCCCACCGGCCACCGGTCCCCGGGTTCCGAGCAGAGCTCCGCCGCACACGCCGGGCAGGGCTCCTCGGGGCGGCAGAGGCATCGCTGCCTTCGCCCCGCACATTTTTTTGCCTTTCATGTAAAAACCACCATCAGAGTAATATAGATACACTGCACAAAGATGGGAAGTACAGGAACTATTGCAAACACCCAGAAGTTAGTGCATTTAACATTTTGGGGTCTATTTCCTTCTATTTGTTTATTTTCTCTCTCTCTCTCCCTCTCCACCCCACTTTTCTTTCCCTCATTTCCATTAGATGCGTGTGTATGTTTTCACACATATAAAAATAGATGCCGAACAATAATACTACTTTGAAATTCACTTTTTAAGCTTAACAATATATACCAAATTGAATACAGAATTGAATATTTTTGGAAAATTTACTTTAGCATTTGAGTTGTATTCCATCATGATGCAGATATCTTATTTAAATACATTACTATCCCTGAGTATGCAGAGACCTCCTATGTTTTACTTTTATAACTTAAGAAACAACATACCTCTTTGTGTATAGATATTTTTGCACATTTCTGACCTCTGCTGAGAAGAGTTTACCTAAAGTAGAAATACCATCCAAGGGTCTGTTCTCCAGGGTTCAGACGCCCTTCAGATAATCCGCTCTACTTTATATTCTGCCAGCAGTAAGGACAGTGTCAGTTTCCCTGAACTCTCTCCGGTCAGGGATCTTGTCATTTTAATTAAACCTTGATAATTTAGTTTGTACAACATGGAATGTCATTGTTGTAATTTGCATTTCTTTGATTCCTAGTATAGTTGAAAACTTCTTAATAGCTGTTTTTTCTTAATTACAAAAGTAATACATGATGATTGTAAAATGTGCAAACATGAAAATCTTTGAACTAGAATATTCGACTTTTAAGTAAATATTTCTTGTGACCTCATTCTCCTAAATTAATCAAAGTTTAATAGCATGGCCCACCCTCTTTGAGAAGTCTTTTTCTCCAAAATATATTGTCTGGGTTTTCCTTTTTGACTTTATTAATCCCTTTTTCCCCTAAATAGAGAAAAATTTCTCCCCAAGAGGGATGCAGATGCCAGTTGTCAACACAGTAATTTACGTCATTCAATTGCATTTTCTACTTTTGCTTTAGATATTATTTCTTTTCAAAGCAGTGAGGTCATTCCTACAGTTGAGGTTTCTATCCCTTTCCTGTCCCCCGTACAGGCATACTGAGATTTAAATTTCCGTAATAACTACTGTGTAGTATTCTATTGTATAAATATGGCATAGTTTATCCATTTTCCACGTATGGGACTTTTTAGGGTTTTTTTTTTCCTAATATTCCCTTTTACAAATCACGCTATAATGAACATCCGTGTACGTGAGACTTGCTGGGGGATATATCTTGAGTTAGTGGTGTGGTGTGCCTGTCACCAACTTCGCTAGAAGAGGCAAACTGTCTTCCACAGACTCTGTCCCGTTCATACCGCCTCCCCACGCCACCCGCTCACACACACCACAGGGCAGAAGAGTCATTTGTCTCCACGTCTTTGCCAACATTGGCCATTCTCCTACTTTTTCTTCTACAAAGCTTGAAGTTTTACTTCTTAACCTACCCAGAATTTATCATGGGATAAGGTGTGAGGTAGACATTTAACTTTATTTTTCCTGGATGATCGGTGATTGCTCTAGCGCCGATATGGCATCGTCTAGTCTGCCCGCCACGGTTTTGACACAGGGCTTTGGTAGAATTCCGGTGGAATAAATATACAGGGATCAGCTTCTACGCCCCGGGCTCTGTGTCCTTGGTCTCTTTGTTCATCTTGTGTGCTGATGTCATCCTGTTCTAATTATTATAATCTTATAAAGCCGGGATACATGGTCAGGCCTTCTCCCCCCTGCCCCGGTACCCTTTTCTTTTTCAAGATATGTCCTCGCTGTTCTTAGCCATTTACTCTTCCATATGGATTTTACGATAAAAGCTAACATCAAGTTTCACTGACAGCCCCATGGGATTTTGAATGGAATTAACAGACTTGATACCTCTACGATGTTGTCTTCCCACTTGTAAATCCAGAACACATTTCTACTAATTTAGTGACTTTTAAATGGTCATACTTGCGTTTTGTTAGATTTATTCCCATATTGTAAGTTTTGCTGTATTGTTGGCAGAAACTTTTATAATTACATTTTCTAATTCATCATTGCTGGAAATAATATCTGTGTTTCTTTCTCTCCAATTCTTCACTCGGGATATTTTATTTAGTTTGGAATTTTTGGGGAAAGCCAGAGGAGGGGGTTCTTTTTCTTTGGCTTATGCTTGCTAGGGTCTTAGTACAATATTAATTGAAACAATGATGCTAGACATTTTCTTGTTCAAAGAACAAAATAATGCTTCTAATGTTTCTCCACAGAAACAAGATGATTTCTGTTTTGTCAAGGTCTTTTATCAAGTTAAGACTGTTCCCTTTTCTTATTAGCGTGCTAAGAGCTGTTATTTGATCACATATGAGTGTTAAATTTAATTGAATTTTTTTCTGCATCTACTGGGACGACCATATGGTTTCTTCATAAATCTGGCAACACAATGGATTATGTTAATAGATTTTCACCTAGCAAGTGGCCCATGCTCCCCGCCATTTTTGCTCAAGATGAAATACTGTCTATTCTTTTCTTTTACATAACATTTTTTGTTTTATGTTCAGTATTTTTTCATCGTTTTTGATAGTTTAAGAGCTGTATGATTTTTCCTTAGTTATCATAGTGACTAATTTTATAGCTTTAATAATGGATAGATAGCATTACATTTTTTTCAACCTCAGGAAGAAAATTTTAAAAATGCAATAGTCCCACCAAAATTCTATGTCAAAACAGTGGAAGAAAGACTCGGTTATTCAACATGGGTACTTCCCTTTTCTTTTACTAATAAGGACAAGAATTTTATTACTCTGCATTATAGATTATTTTAAAATTTTACTTTATAATCTCTTTTTTCAAATGCCTGGCTTTCCAGCACTGCATAAATGTAATTACATAGGTGCTCACTCCAGATCTACGTTTCCGTGCCAACCGCCAACCCTTCCACGACACCTTCCCCGTGTCTGAGTTCTTTATTTTCAATCATTTCAAATTTGGATACTAGTTTTTATCAAAAGGGGTTCATTGCATTTTTGATAATGAATTCTTATTGAATTTATGCACAAAGAGCAACTTCACCGGGTACAAAAATTAGGGCTCACATTCGTTCCCTAAAAGTGTCATGAAATGTGCGTCTGTGACAGAGTTGTGTCCTGGAGAGGTTTGAATACAGTTGTTGCCTAATGTCCTCTTTTAGGCCATTTGTATTTTGTTTTTTTCCTGCCTGAAATCTTGTGGCATTCCTTCTCCATGCTAGGAGTCACATCATTTCACCAAGACAGATCTCAGGATTCGTTTTCTCTATTAAAAATTTCCAGGAACGTGATGTGGTCTGTGGAGCGGCAGACTCTTCCGTGACTTCTTCTCCGACCCCTCTGAACGGGCTTCGCTCTCTCACTCGATCCGTTCCCTACGCACAGGGACCCGCCGCCCACACGTCACACCTCCGCTGCCTGCCTTCTTCCTGCAGCATCTCCTCGCTGACTTCATTTGTTTCCTTTCTGTCTCTTCACTCTGGGTGGATGTTAGCCTCGCGATAAAGACCGTGGAGTGTGGGTTTTGACAACAGGTAACCGAGGGCTCCATTCTGGCTGTGCATTTTGATTTTAAACAGGATGCTTAAACTTCAGAGCACACAGGCACCCTCCGAATCCCGAGAACGACTTCATCAAGCTGTGCTGAGGAACAGGTGAGAAAATGTTTCCATCGGACCACTCCTTGTCAAAGAGATTTTATTAGATTGACTCACATAAAATTACCAGCGTTCAACTGTTTTTTAGCCTACAAAAAGACATTTTCAGATGGTTCAACCTAATGCATTTTAGTTATTACGGTATTGTTGTCGTTATTATATTTCAATGTCTGACCTCTATACTAGCATTCACTTTACTGCTCTGCTATTTCTGTTCCTTGACAGCCTAATGTGTTTATTACTTCCCTTTAATAATGTTTTGATCTTAATTTTCCCCTAAATCACCTATTATTCTTATGCTGTTACATGCCTTTTGTAGGTCATTTATTCCTAAAGAGACCCTGATTTTCTTTGGGCCCCTCTCATTTGACGGGGCCTGATTTGCATCCCCCTCATGAGACTTGAGTGTAAGGTCTGTGTGCCAGGAGTTTATACCCTACAGCACAGAGTCTCTCAACTCACACTTGGGCCGGATAGTTCTTTGTCGTGGGGTCGGCCGTGTGCACCGTAGGGTCTTCACCAGCATCTCTGGCCTCGACCCAGTGGATGCCAGTGGGTCCCTCCTCCCCTGGGCTGTGACAGAACAGCAGGTGACTTGTGAATTAGAATTCAGCTTCAAAAATTTTATCCCAGATATTCTTGCACATGGGTGAAAACGTAATTGTGTTACGTAATTGTGTTCTTCAAATAGCATTTGAAGAACAAAATATGAAAAGTGGAAAAATGAAAAAACTTAAATGTTCATAAGTAAATTCTAGTATTTATATCTAAAAGAAATGCAACCGTGAAAATAATAAATTATATTTATAAGTGCTAACATGATCTTTTAAAAATGGTTATAGTACGCTTCTCTCTGTGTAGATGATGCGGCCATTTGTGGAGACAATTTCCAGAAGAACACACGGAAACCTGTGCATGAGGGCCCAGGTAGCTACGGTAAGACAGAAGCTTAACCTTTTCTGTCTATTCCTTGGTATTAATTGGGTTTGTTTTTATTATGTGCATTTGTCATATGCATAATTCCTTCAAATTAAAGAAGTAATTAAAACTAATTAAAAGTCATCCTGGAAGAAACACGGAGGAGAAAAGTCACTGAAGATGCTGTCAATTACACGGCAGTCAAGCTGGGGGATTCGCACAAAATAAAATAGAAAAGAACAGGGATAATTATAATAAAAGAATAGAACAAATGTTTAAAAATTCAAAGATTTTTTTTTTTTTTAAAGAACTCACCTGAAATAGAAACACTCCCGAATCTGCATGTCAGATGGGCACATCATGTACCAGGAAAGGTTGATGCTCAGAGAGCAACAGACATATCCCATTGAAGTTACTGAATTTTAAGAACAAAGGAAATAAAGCTCATAATAGCTGCATCATGCCATGTGCTGCTAGACAGTATTCTTTCTGTGTGTGTGAGTGTGTGTGTGTTTAATGCATTTCATATAATAACCAAGAGCCACAGGGGACTCTCATGAGTGTCCCTGGCCACAGAGGTGCTGTTCCCAGGCAGGTATTCGCGTGGGCTTCCTGCTTCCGCACCAGAACGCTCCCGAGCTCCGGAAGCCCACGGGATTGTCAGGGAAAAGGGAAGCGCCACCGATTCTTCTCATGTAATCACATCGCTCTCCAGCAATAAAGGCAACACGCAGACACCCTCAGCCGTAACCAAACCCAGGAGCGACGGCACCCAGCAGCCACTCCTTCTGACAAACCTTGCTCAGCAAACAACAGACCCAAATAATCAACTCAAGGATGGAAAAGTTATGGAATATCAGCTCTTGGCAAACAGCGCACATAGAGTATTTCATGTAGAGTCAGGACTAAGCAGTTCTGGGAATTATTGCTACAGAACAGACTGTAGATACCGTAAAGCTTTAAAATGAGCCAGTACAGACACAGCTACTGACATCGCTGTAGCTACATAGCTACTGGGAGGTGAGCGAGAGTCGGTGGCGGGAGGGCAGGCACCCGCGTCTCACGTCTTTCCCAGAGCGAGTTGACAGGGGCCGTGAGGAGTTCAGCCATGCGCCTACAGTGACGCAGCGATCCTAACTCACGGATTGTTTATCATCCTCTCTTTTTTTTCTTTTTAACTTTTCAGGGGTGGTTTAGAAACCAGTTGGCATTCACATAGAGAAAAAGCAAGGAAGCACTTGATCGACATTCAGCAGTTCCTTAAAATTAAACTTAACGCATTTTTGACAAATAACACTTATCACGTGACCCAATTTTTATACAACTATTTGTATCCACCTATTAGTCTATTGACGTCTATCACGACACTTCTAGAATTACGCTCAACAAATCATATTTTTTTTTCCCTTTTGTACTTGTTTGGGTCATCTATATGAAGATGTATCAGTTTTGGTTTTCAAAACACTGAGGTCGTGTTTCCCCAGACGTAGTGAAGTGAAAAACTCCTTCCCTCTCGCTGCTACTAACTCCCAGCCTCCCCAGCGCAGATCAACCCTCGCCGTCCGTTCCCGGCTGTCCCCCCAGGAAAATGCTAACCCGCAGCGGCTCTCCTACACCACGGTGCTGTTGCACCCCGCACACCGTTCCATCGCTCGCTGCCCCCCGAAGACTGTAACTTGTGGATTTTCCGAGCGCTTTCCCTTTGCCTTCACACGGCAGCTTTCCTGCGCAGCAAGCGCGAGCCCCCCAGGCATTCCAGCCTACTTCTGGCCTGTGTGCTCAGCGCGGCGATTCCGTCTGTCCGGGCTCCGGTGCGGAGCCTTCCGACTTTCTGCGGTAACTCCACGTTTCAGTACCTGGAGCACGGCCCTCGGCACTCTTCCTTTTTGGCAACCCCCCTACTATTGTCATACTCTTAGTTTCCCGCATGCGACTTGATGTCACCTTGTGACATTCCAAAGTATTCTGTTGGCGTTTTACTTAATATTTCATGGACTACATAGCGTAATTTAGGGTAATTTATCTCTTGACACAACTGAGTCGCCCCCTCCAAGGATAAGAAGTTATCTCATGTACTCACAGAAAATGTCCCTCACTAGCATCTGTGACTGTCAGCAGAATGAAACGGTCCCCTCACTGCATGGTCCTGCGCTGGTCTTATAAAATGCAGTCCTCGCTATCCAAATGATGTTGCCATTCAAATGAATATGTTCCTTCTGTTAGGTTTTCTAAATGTTTATTTTTCAAATAAAGGAAAGCTATGGATTTTCGCCTATTGATTTTAAGATCACACAACTTGCTGAATTCCCCTATCGATTCTAATAATTTCTTCTGTTGATTATTTTGGGCTTTTTTAGATACACAATTATACCACTTTCTAATGATCTCTTACCTAATTGCATTGGCCTGTATTTCCAAAACAACATTAAATAACAATAGCAAACATAGTCCCCCTGTTCATTGCCCCATCTTTGATTTGAATGGCTTTGTATATTGTGTCACCATTAAGAATGGCAATGATTCTCGTCTTGAGATTTTAAAAAGCATATTCAAGCACTACAATGGATTCTTGTATAATACAGGTTGTATGTTTAGTGTATGTGTGTATGTGAAATTACTTAAGATATATTGGATCTCAGCAGATGAGTTCTTGGCATTTATTTAATTGATCATGTTATTTTCTTCTTTTGACTTATTAAATGCTGAATTAATGAACAGATTCACATGCCCACTTGGCTGTGATGGAAGTGCTTGCTTTTAAATCCTTGGGGAGGGAAGTCCATGCCTTCCCGGCACGGCAGTGACGTGGATTCTGAAGTTAGTGTTTCGGTTTCAGCCAGTTCTCTGAGGGTTCAGATGGCGGCGGGAAAGGGGGGAAGTTTAAATTGCTGGAATTTTAAATCTCCCCCTCATCCTGTCCCTGGGACAGACAGGGCGTGTAGATGTGGGGAGCTTCGGTGCGCGGAAGTGGGACCGAGGAATCAGGGAGCTGCTGGGCGCCCGGGCGCTGCCTCTCTGGACCTTCGGGCTGCGACAGCCCCTGCCTGTTTGCAGGTTTGTCAGTCCAGGCAGATGTCTCAGAGGACCCTCCGCGTGGCGTGGCCCCTGCACCAACACCAGCCTGCCCAGCGGTCCTCACGCTGTCGGTCTCCAGGTCGGATGCTGGTCGCTGGGCCCTCCGGGGTGTCTGCCCCTCTTCCCCTGGTGACCTGGCTGACGTGGGGAAGTCACCTGTGGGAGTCCCTGCATCCTGTGCTCCCTCCCTGTCTGCACCTCAGCTCACGGAGGTTCCCCAGGGTCCCACAGCCGGCGCCCGCCTCGGTTCGCGCGGCCGCCCCGTGTTCTCCTCCGTGTTTGTGCCTCACTGGCCCCGAGGCGGGGGGAGCGGTAGGTAAGTGATCCCCAGTTGTTGGTTTGCAAAGAAGATTCCCAGTTCTTTAAAAAGACAGCCCCAACACACATGCTCACCCCTGTACACTGCACATTTATATACGGAAACTTCTGGCCAAAGTTTGAAACTTAGATGCGTTAACACAGAGACCCAGAGGGAGTGAAAGTCCGAAACGAGGCATGGGCAGAGACCTGGATCCCCCCCTAGAGAGAAGGCTGGGCCTGGGCGAAGTCGCCTGCCGCCCTTCCTCACAGCCGGGGACTGGTGCCAGGAGCTCTGAGCCTGACTGGGCCCCACCCGCTGGGCCCGCGGCGCCTCCCCCCGCGTCCTGGTCAGAGACAGGATCCCAGTTCTGCCATGTAATTATTTCAGAGTCAGACACTGGGTCTCCCACTCTGACTCTCAGGGAACCTGATCAATAAGAGATGGGGCTAATTTAGCCCCATTCCCCTGTCTCCGGCACACTGTGGAGGCAAACGGTGACCGTGCCCGGGACCAAGATCACGCCTTATTTTTCCGTTTTGCTGTTGTTGTTGTTCAAAGCACTTTTATGTAAATTATTATTGGAGTTTGTCTCCACCTGTGCACGTGGATGAAACGATATTGCTCCAACTTTTCAGGCCAACTCCGGAACTGCAAAGAGGTCGGGAGGCTTTCCCAGCCTCCTTGTGTGGACGGCGCAGCCGGGTCATCCAGGGGCCACCAGACTTTCTAACCCGCGTCGACTCAAGAGGAGAAGCCACCACGGGCTGTTCCATGTATGTCTTAAAATCTTCAATATTCCTTCAGACTGACCTCCGTTACCCCCAGGTGGAAATGAATAACAGACATCTCTCCCCCAAGCCCGCCTTCCCCCCTTCCGCGGCGTGGCTCTCCGGAAACGGGCGGGGGCTTGAGGAACCAGATCCAAAGCAATGCCGAGAGTCCATAAAGAATAATTACAACCATGAGCCACGGGGAAGAGGAAATGGACTCAGGAGTCTGATAAGTAGGATTTTATTAACTTATTAACCTCGCTGGCCTATCTAGGAAGCTGAAAGCAAGACCTTTCGGCCCGGCAGTGACCGGCGCAGGCTGGGACCCGACAGTCACTTGGAGCCCTGAGGGACCAGCTTGCACGAAGAAGGAAAGAGCAGTCTCAACGGTGCGCATGTGTGTCTTTGTTCCCTGGGGAGCATTTGCTGGAAGGGGAATTATCTCGAAACACGAAGCTAGTGATATTTCATCCACAGTCATCCTAGAGATGAAAGACCTGATGCTTTAAAAAAATATATAATATATAAATGACAATAAAATATGTATTTCTTCCTTTCATAGGAAGATTAACTCATGTTCGGAGAATATAATTTTGAGTCTGGAAATTGGTGATGTCTGGATATTTCTATCCACCCTTGGTGGCCGCCAAGGTTCAGAAGGAGGCAGGGACCACACGGTGCACTTCTAGACAAGTGATCGCCCAGCTGTCCCCTCGCCGCAAACCCAGCGCGTGTTTGCCCCGGGCCGCACAGCCGTGGGGAAGCAGGGCCCTCGGCTTTGCGCTCAGACTCGAGCGAGGCTGCGACTGTTTGAAACCAGACAGTCCGTTGAATCGTCTCGCCTGTGCTGATCCGGCAGGCGGAACACGGGCCCAGGAGAGGTTCTGGGCTCTCTGGCTCGGGCTCCAGCAGCCGGGGCTCAGGCACGCTGAGCTTTACCTGCTGGGGCCCACTGGGGCCGGCCGCCCCGTGCAGCCAGTCTCCGTTCCCGGTTCTGGAAATGGCCTCGTGGGTCATTTGGGCTCAAACACCTCCCCATGGCCACCCATGTTTCAGAGTAAATTCAAAGTCCTTGACTGTCCCCAACATCCTAAGACTCGTCTCACCTTGTGGCCTATAATAGCCCCTCCCTTGCTCCACGTGGGGCCGGGGGCTCCCCTGTGATGGGGCCTCCGGGCAGAGCTCTCTTCTCCTACGGCCACCAGGGGATTCCCTCGCCACCTTCGAACCTTGTTCTATTACCTCCACCGTGAGCCCGCCGGGCAGGCTGGGCTGGCCTGATGCTCTTCACTCTGGGCTCTATTTCTTTCTTTCCTGGCACATGTCCCCTCGTGGCATATGGGCATGCACTTCCACTTCGTTTGCTTCTATATTGTTCTTTTCCCCATAGAACATAAGCACCCTGCGGGCCGGGGCTCCGTCTGCTCTCCCAGCACCCAGAGTAATGAATGGGCCGGTAGAGCCACGGGCCACGAGTGTGTTCCCATCAAGCGTGGCCTCGTGAGTGCGTGGCACCCCTCTGCCCTTCCTTCCAAAGACAGTAACACGTGGGCAGGCAGTCTATATGGAAAGTGCACCTTAAAATAAGGAATGTAAAAGTCTGTCTTTTTTGCACTACGCCCGAAGGAATTCCAGGCTGCAGCAGAGACATGTACGCATCCCTGTGCTGAAGTTAGCTGTCGGGGCCTCTGAACAGTAGGTGAGCATCCTCGATTTGCGGCGACGACACCAAGCCCGACGAGAGAGAACCCAGAGCCGTGTTCCCGCTGCCGTAGCTCTAGAAGTTCTGGCTCAAGTCAAGCCGCAGCCGGCCATGGCTGTTATTCTAACACGGTTACTAGCATGTAAATATTTGAAAAGTGTTTTATTCAAATGCCTCTTCCAGAAACGCAGGGAGGGGTGGCCACGTGCCACTGGATCTCAGGGAAAGGTTGTTCCAGCCTTTTCTGTCTTTAATCGGCAGCCTTCTCTGAGGGCGTCAACGTCATTTTCTCTACTTGTCTTTCTCTTTTCCCTCACACGGGGAATGCACGTATTTATTTTGTTTTAGTTAACAGGGAAGTTACATAAAGACGTAGGAATGTCCAGACCAAAAGAGAAAGCCTGCTCCATGGAAGCTGACAAGTTCGCTGCTGACGGCACGGTCTGATTTATCTGAAAGATTGGGCCGAAGGGGAAATCACAGCCCTGCGGAGTCGATGATAACCTCAGGTTAACATAACATAAACCGCACAATTATTTTACCCATTGCAATTTGAGTGAACCTTTGTGTGCCTGACGCTGGAAACCGAATCCGTGTGCAGCGCGGGCTCTCAGAGCTGTGTGCTGTCCAGACGTCCGCGCAGCCCATGCGCTCCGGAGAGACTTGCCTACGCGCTTAGAAGTCTGAAGCTCTTTTAAATCACTTTCGTGCAGGGCAGTCCAGCACTATGCAGTTTTGCAAATTGAAAAATGTTGTTTCATAAAATATTATAGAAAACATAAGAAATAATGAATCTTTTATTTTTTTAAATATATTTTTAAAATTTCACTTCACGCCTATTTCAAGCCAACATTGGGTTGAACATTTTAAAGGAACACAAACCGCCAGGACCAGGATCTGAAGGTGTGCACAATAAGCCTGATTAATTTTCTCGGTAAATTAACACACTGGCTAGGCACTGTGTAGACATGTTTTAGCACTATGCATGAAGATCCCTGAAAGAGTGAATATTCTTTGATCGTCACAGCCTTGCCTCTAGAATATGCCCTGAAAAAAAAAAAAAAAACAATAAAAAATGTGGCCTGAGATTTGTGTGCAAGGATGTTTAATGCAATCTTATTTCTAACAGCGAAGAACTTAAATAACCAATGGCAGAAGAAGGCCAAAAAATTTACGGCACGATCATAATATGAAGTATTATGAATCCATAAAAAATTACATTCTCATGGAATATTAAAGGTCATGGGGAAAGGTTAATAAAATACAAAAGAAAAATATCAAAATATTCCCAGAAGCTATATATGAATTGTATGCTTACAGATGATTTTATTTTCATTTTTATACTTTTTTATTTTCTAATTTTTTTACAGGATTCTTATATTGCTTTTATTCTCTAGAGAAATAATGAATGCCATCTTAAAATAAAATGAACACAGCCTCAAGTAATAAGCTGTAATGAATTATCTGCACAATTTTGTTAAATTTGGTATTTGGGAACAATACGAGCAAGTAACTACC
Organism: Cheirogaleus major; assembly: GCA_963574435.1. Lineage (NCBI taxonomy): Eukaryota > Metazoa > Chordata > Mammalia > Primates > Cheirogaleidae > Cheirogaleus > Cheirogaleus major. The sequence continues at coordinate 51,486 of CAUYPO010106954.1, forward strand.
AGTGTGCTGTGCACCTGGTTGGACGTTGTCCAGCCCTTATGCACAGCGTCCTTGTGTTCTCAGGCCGGGGACAGCTTTGAGCTTTGCTGGGTGCTGAGTGCTCAGAAGTCAAACCTCCCCTTCTCCGTAGAAGGAAGTGCCTGGTCCCTGGATGGGGCCTGGAGGTCACTGTTTCCCTCCATGTTCTTGACCTTAGAGACCCAGAATTTTGTCCTCTCTTGTCCGACATTCCCTCAAGTTCCTCTCCTCCTCCTTTGTCACAAGACCAAATATAAATCCAGAAGGGGTGAGACTTTGTCTTCAGGGCTTGGCGATAAAATCAAACCAATGGCATTTCACTTTCTGGCTCAGAGTTTACTTTCAGCGAGCACAAACAATGCCCACGGAGCCCTCCACGGCTCCAGCAAACATAAACGATGTCTCGGAGAAATATCGTTTCAACCGTTTGATTAATGCAGCCCATTCCGGCAAACAACTTAAAAATTCTATGGAAAAAAAAAAGCCAGTAAAAATGCCTGTCTGCCTGAATAGCCTAAGCCAGATGCTGGGGCCAGGGACACGGCAGGGTCCCTCCTGCTGGCGTTCTGCTCACGATGGCCTCTGGACGCCTCCGGGCACAGCCGCTGCAGATAGGTGGACTGTTCAGCTCATGAGGCAAAGACTCCCCTACCTCATTTAGTTTCATTCACTGCTTTGGAAAACGTTTTTTGTCCAGGAAAATGGGTGCCTGGTAAAGATGAAGCCCTGTAGCGTAAAATACATCCACGTGCCTTACAGAATCATCACGGATCTATCCAGATGATGAGAGAGCCCCAAGCACGAGAGCGCCAAGTGAGGACAACATGAACCAGCGGCCACACCTGCCTGCCCCGCCCGCCTCTCTTCTCCGGCAGGCCCAGACTTTCCTCCACGACACCACCACCCTCCCGGGCATGGCAGAAGCAGGTAAGGAGACGGGGTCCTTGTTCACAGACCACCCCAGTGACCTGAAACGGAGGAGAGGCTATGTCTTGGGCTGGTCCTCTCCAGTTAAGAAATGTCATTATCAGTTTCAGAACGGCTGCCTGGATGTCGGTTTGCTTATTGCTATGTTTGCTGAGCACCTTTCACCCGTTAACCTTATCCACCCACATGGCTTAAAACAGCACAAATGGTGAGGGCGGTAAGAGAGGCAAAGACGAGACTGTGAAGGGGACACCATAAAGACACCACTTCCCGCCGGTGGGAACCCCCGGCCACGTCCAGGCATGCCCACTGCAAAGAGGTGGGTTGTTCATCCCGCCAGGTAGCGTCCATTCATTCATTTGCTTTTATTCACTGACATGGAAAACCTCATTATGCAGGAAGTGGAAGTGCTGGGTGAATTTTAAGCCTCAGAAAGGCCACCACGGAAGAGATCAGCAAAGCAGGCAGCATCCAACAGGTGACAGCAGGGCAGACGGAGTTCCCGGCACAGGGGATGGCAGTGGCCAGGGGGGGCGGGGGGAGGCCAAGAAAGCACAGTGCCTTCGATGAGCTGCAAATAGTCCACTGAGGCCCAGACACAGGATGCCTAGAGGAAAACAGAATAGGTTGATAGGATGGATGTGGTGCTGAGTTTTTCTCGAAAATTCTCAGATCCTCTGCTTTCTTCCCGTCTGCACTGACTTAGTTCTGGCCTCGCCAAATCTCTCCAGTGTCATCGGAACGGCCTCGTTGCCCTCCCTGCTCGAGTCTCCCTATCCTCCAAACGCCCCACACAGGACAGGAGGGGCTTCCTCTGGTCTGAGTGTGGAGGGCGACCACATGTCCCGGTTGTCTTGCCACACTTGTGCCAGCTGTCCCGGCAGTCCCACTGACCAGACTCACATCTTCTCTGTGGGTGGATACGGAGCCCCAGGAGGCAACTCTGCCTTGGGGTGCACCCGTCCTTACCCCGGCCCTCCAGCCCCGTGACAGGGGCGGGAAACTGTGTGGAGACAGGTTGTGCGTGGAAGGTGTCTCCACACTGGGCTATCAGAGCCACCAGGCTGTCACATGGCCGTCTTCTCTGCGCCCGTCCAGCAGCAGAACCGCGTGGCCTGCGAGGGAGCGTGCCACCTGCCTCCATGCCAGCTGCCGGCACAGCTGGGCCTGGGCTCTGCTGCTCCGGCAGGACCTGCTGCCCGAGGGCCGGCCACCACACCCCGCCCTGCATCAGGCCAGCCTGTCCCTCGGGACGGGGACACCTCTGCGTCCCGGGAACTGGAGCTGCCACAGAGGGGACTTGGGAGACCAGAGTCTGCATCCTTTGGGATTGTCCTCCGTAGTCCAGTGCACCAGGCTGAGACCCCGGGCACGAAGCTTCACGCTCCCAGATCCCACCGCAACCTCTCCTAGGGCCTGTGGGAAACAAAGTTTCCGGAAATTTCCGCGTGTTGTGTTTTTTAGCAAACCTACTTCTTGGGGACCCCTGGAGCCTCGTGAGACATCAGGGCTGCTGAGCGTTCCCCCCTCCCAGGACGCTTCCCTCGGGAACCTACCAGCCCTGGCCCTGCCCCTGGACTGGGAGTTCTCTACCCTGCACTCTCACTTCCAGAACTTTAGGGGCTGGGGTGCCTGATGGGTGGGCAGCAACGGCAGGGCCCCCAGCTCAGGCCTTGATGCAAGAGCATGTGCTTCTGGCCCTACTGTCTGAAACTGAAAATTGTCCTAATTGGGTGTTGGTTGACAAAACGATAACAAAAATTATGTACAACTTTCCAAAATATTAAGGTAACAACAAAAGGATAATTATGCTTTCTTTGTAAAAAATTACTTAAAAGTTAACAAGCCATTGTTCATTAAGACTCCTACGAGGATGTAGCATGTCATATTTCCCAAACTTGCTCTATCATGAGCCCTTTTCTTAGGGAGCATCTCAACAGGCTCCACTGTTGCAGAATCCATGTCGGGAAAAGACGGAGCGAGCCGTTAGACAAGGTGGTGACAAAGACATCAGGAGGACAGCTAAGCCCAAAATGTTTACCATAAGTCTGAAAAAAATGAAAACAAGTTTTATGTGCTATAGAAAAACATAGGAAGTTATATTAAGATGCTGGTCAGTCAAACCACGACTTGGTAAGAGAGAGAGAGAGAAAAAAAGGATGCTGCTCAGGATGCCAAAATAGCAAGTAATCAATATAAAAGACTACATAAGTTTTAAAACCCAGGTACAAAATTGTGTAAATGATTATAATTATATATTAAAAATCAAACACTGCATCTGGCTAAAGGGAGTAAAAACGTTGAGACTTGTTCTGTTTTAAAAACCGGACAGACAATATGAAACAAGCATTTGCAGAGACCGGAAAATATGAAGTTCCAGACTATCATCCTTCAGAGAAAGGAAACAAACAAGGCGAGTCCCAGATCTCCTCAGCTTGCTTCTGGGAAGCAAATTCCATACCGAAGTGCCGGGAGAGCACGGCGGTATCACTGAGGCGAGGAGAGAGAAGTCAGAGTCCGGGCAACACGAGGCCTTGCAGGGCAGAGTGCCAGACAGCAGTGGGCTGTGCAAAGGAAGAGCTTGAGAAATCCCCCGTAAGTATCTGGATAAATAGTAGTCTGCACATGCACAGAATGAATCTTCATGAGGTTAGATGACAAAGAGCTTCCTGGTGTACAAAAGGTATAACAGCTCTCGGCCAAATCGTCCCCAGGGTCACTCAGACAGAGCAAGAACACTTTTGACTTCCAGCAGCAAGTCATGGGGAGAAAACTTGAATACACAGGGTCCTCGGGAGAGCCCAAGGAAGGGTCATGGCATAGCAGTGGCGCTAAGCTGATCCTAAAAGAAATCCCCCAAAAGATTAAAAATAGACCTCAAAAATATCAAATGAGCCCACAAATAACTTACATACCTGCCAGAACAAAGCTTAACACTCTTTTTAAAAAATCTGACACTAAAAAGTCGAAAATACCAGATATCTAACTGAAAATCACTAGACACATCAAGAAACAGGAAGATACAACACAAACAAGGAGACATCTCAATCAGTAAAGTAGAACTAGATATGATTCAGATGGCAAAATTAGCAGAAAGAGACTTTAAAACAGCTATTATAAATACTCTTATTATGGTCGATGGTTGAAGGAAAAACATAAATATAATGAGAGAAATAAAAAATATAAAAAAGAACTAAATAAAACTCCCAGAGATAAATATCTCTAAAATATAAACTTTTACTGAATTGGGTTAAGAAAATATTAGACACTGCAAAAGATTGTTGTACATAAATGCATGGCAACAGAAACTATCCGAAATAAGGCATACAGAGAAAAATGAGTAAAAAAAACAACCAGATTCTGAGTTACTCATTAGATAACATCAAGCCGCCTAGCACATATGTAACTGAAGTTACGAAAAGAAAAAAGAGAGAAGGGGTCAAAAAATCACATTTGAAGAAATGCCCAAAGTACTTTAAATGTGATGGAAACTATAATTCACAGACCCGCTTAGCCCAATAAACTCTAATCTGAATAAACACCAAGAAAACCACACCAAAGCACAGCCTAATAAAATTGCTCAAAACTAGTGATAAAAAGAAAATCTTCAAAGCAGCCAGACGAAAAAAGGCACATTCCAAACAAAAGAACAAACATTTGTCAAAAACTATGCAAGCCAGAAGAAAATTGAATCATAAAACATGTTTAAAGGGCTGAAAGAGAAAAAAAAAAAAACTTGTCAATTTAGAATTTTGTAGATTTTATCTTAAGGCTTTATCAAACAAATTAAAACAGAAGTTATCACCAGCACATCTTCACCAGAAGAAATAAATGTTAAAGAAAAAATTCTGCCTCAGAATTTTGCAGAACCCAGCCAGTAGCAAGCATCTCCTCGTTACAAATTGTTCTTCATGTTGCTACTATGCTTACTATTAACATAGATCACAATTCAACTTTCTCACTATAAAGGTATTGCTAAAAGAAATATATAACTTCCGTGACATAAAAGCTCTTCTAGAGCATAGAAACAAATGGAAAAATGGAATATTCCTTGGAATCATTTTAGGAAGCTTGAATAAACTTGATTCTCAAACCTGTAAACAAAACTGGGATAAGATAAATATGTAAACATTTATCTTGGTTACATGCACTATTAAATTAAAAATTATAGCAATGAAAGTAAGCAGTGTGTTGGAGGACAAAAACAATAAGACTTAAGAGGGCTCATTTTAATTATTCGGAAATTAAATACCAGGGAATCTCCTTCCTCTATCTAACAAAGAAAGTGAGCACTTTCTTTTAAGCAGTTCTTAGGTATTTTTAAAATCACCCAGTGAATCCACATCATTGCAAATGTCCCCCAACTAACAGGCCAGGGCCCAACCCAGCAAGCTGATGGCTTGTGTCTCTGCTAAATTTTCTGTTCTTACCTGAACAGTCTGTTTATTTAAGTAGCCTTAGTGGTTCTTAGCCCATCAAAAGTTTGTTAGTTTAACAAAGAATACCAAACAATTAACCTCTGGTGGAAAAAAGGAAAGGATTAAAATAAGCAAAATTTATCACTTTGTCAGTTTCTGCAAACACCATCCTGATGAGCTAAAAGCCTCTAATAAAACAGCAGCCACACTCTGCCTAGAAAACATGTATCTCCATTTTACTATGTGAATTTCTACCAAAATAGATCAGTGCGTTGGGTGGTTGGATGGATATGACTGATTTCTTTCCCATGGAATTAGCAGAGTGTGTGAATTTGCTGTCACAAGAGCACAGTGAAGAGCTCTCCGCACAGACCTCTTCACGCAGAGCTGGGGCTGAAGAGGAGCTCGATGTCCCCAGTGGGCCTGCGCGGTCCTTGGATGGACAAGCAAGTTGGTGCCAAGAGCCACCTGGACCACACGCCGGCCAGGAGGTCTGGAGGGTAAACAGAAAGACTCACAGTGCCGAGGAGGAAACAGGAAACACAGAGGGCACCCTGTTCATGGCAGCTTCGCTCAGCTCGGGCCACTCACTGGACATGCAAGGTTCTCCCTTTCTGGCGGGCACACCAAGGAAGCCAGGCAGGCAGCCGCCTTCCTCCAGCTGGAGACTCCGCACACCCATCTAAACAACAGGTGAAGGTCCCTGTCACGTTGCATCATCCCTCTCCCCTAACCAGGGGACGAGAGGACGGGATGAGACCCCCTCGGGTGTCTGGGGACCTCCTCCGTGGAGTGCAGGTCCCTGCCAGCCCCCACCCAGGCTGTCCCCACCCAGTCCCCTGCAGCCCTTCTGTGACAGCTGGGCCGGGTTGCCGTTACTCTGTGTACCTGGGAGCAAGTGGCAGGGAGGGGGACAGAGAAGGTACCACCCTTGCCAGAGGCTCACACTGCTTTGTGTTCTACAATCCCTGCAGAATGTTCATTCTAACCTACAATTGCTTTCGGGGACAATTAGGAATGCTATAATATTCCTTCCCGAACATAGCCTCTAAAACACAACTGCAGGAAGTGCTTTGTGTAACCCTTAGCTGGCCTGGAGCCGGAAGCCGTGCAGGGAATCTCCGAGACGAGAAGTCTTGGTCTTAGCGTTGCACGCACACGATTTGCGCTCTCTTGCTCTTAGTCCCAGGGCCTTCTGCCAGGGGGATCCTGGGGTTATCTCTCTGTGCAAGGCTCCCGGGGCCTTTCCTGTCTCTCTGCTGCCCCAGGCATGGGCTCAACCTGGGAGGGCGATGGCATGTTCTTGAGGCTTTAGCTTCTCTGGCTTCTTCACAGAGCTGCATCCATAGGATGAAGGGCACTATCGCTCGCTATTATTAGACACTTTTCATAGCTTAATAAAGTCTATCAGTATCTTGTTACTCCAGTGAAGGCTCTGGCTATTAACGCAGTATTGCCAAAGAGCCCCTCCCTGAAAATGGTGTGGAAGGAAAGGGGGGGCGTGGGCAGCCCATGCTGCCTTCTTACCCCCTAAAGAGCGCACGCAAGTGGCCCCCCAGGGTTGCCTGCAGCCTCCCAAGCCAGCAGGCACAGATGTGACTCTGGGTCTCCTTCACAGTGAGCCCTCTTCTATTGCCTTTAGTTCAAGGACAGCGGGCTCCATGCTTCTCCTGCTTTGTCTAGCAGCAAGTCCCGTGGTTTGAACTTCTGATCATAAAAGGAAAAGCCAGTGCATACCAGGGAAATTTGAAACCTGGCCTGACATCCTCTGGGGCAAAAGTGCATGGTGGCAGGTTCAAAGGACAGGACAGGAGATGTGGGCCGATTACAGTGGGAAGAACTTGTTTGTTTGAAGAGGCAGGAGAGTGGCAGAAAGGGTCACCTTTCATTAGCTGTAAATACATTCCTAGGGCAGCTCCTCCAGGTATTCGGCAAGTTCCCAGAAAAGGGGGGAGGATCGAACTTCGCTAATTGAAGGGTCCATCGCCAGTGGCTGTCACCAGTCTCCGTCTGAGCGTGTTTATATAACCAGCCCCTTCAATTTCCCTCTGGCCACATGTGGCCCCAGTCCCTGGACACAGACCCGGGGGTTAGATCCCCCAGGTGGGGCTCGAAGGAAGGAGCAACACACAGAGTCTCATTTCCATCTGACAGATTTCAGAGGAAAGTGAAGTCGGTACAAAAATACAGAGGGACCCTGACCTGAGGTTAAGAGAGAGGAGGAGAAAGAAGCCTTAAAAAGTTCCCTATTTGTAGCAAAGTGGCCTTTGATGTGAAGCAGCGTGTTCTACCCCATAGACTTTTCATAAGTCTCACTGGTTATGATCGAGACTTTCTGGAGCATTTAGCGGGAAACAGCAAAACACCTGCGCTGGGTCTGCTAACCACAGTTCCTATAACAGTGGCAGCTGCAGGTAAAAAGGCATGGCTCGACTCATCTGGAGACTTTATATACACATGTATGAAAAGAGGCATCTTCTAAGGAAAATGCCTGCCTCACCAGGTAAACCTGTGGCACAAGAATAGTCAAGAATAAAAGTGCTCTGTCCACATACTTGAGAAACATAGAGTATAATCCTTCACTTTGCAAGGAATGTGAAACCAGCCTGTAGTCAAAAATTTCTTCTTGGTTTTTTGTTGATTTTAATGTCATATTATCAGCCTCAATCAATGAGTCCTTTTATCTTTGCTCTGAACCAAACAGAAACATCTTTCTCCTTTCAGTATCTCATTCAAGCTAAGTGAGTTCTTCTTTCTGCTCATCACTCATGCACACGGACACACACACAGAGCTATTTTTAGAGTCCTGTAATATCCTCCCCAATTCTAGCCAGAGAGAATGTATAAAATCGCTCTTCACTGCCTGGGAAGTGTAGTAGGTGCTCAAGGACATTCTTTAAATCACTGGTCCTCAACCTTTTGGCACCAGGGACTGGTTTCATGGAAGTCAATTTTTACGCTGAAGTGAGTGATGGGGAGCGGCTATAAATACAGGTGAAACTTTGCTAGTTCTCCTGCTGCTAGTCTCCTGCTGTGTGGCCCAGCTCCTAACAGGCCACGGACAGACCGGCACCCATCTGCAGCCTGGGTTTTGGGGACTGCAGCTCTAAATGACACTGTGAATGGATGTATAGAATGAATATGTGAGTAAGAAAAGAAAAGAGAAGAGAAAAAATGAAGCAAAGAAGGAAGGGACGAAGCGAGGGAGGGAGGGAGAATGGGTGACCGTACGGATTAACAAACTGATTTCAGAGAGCGCCAGAGTAATTTCATCTGCTAGACCACCTAGTCTCTGGGATTACACGTCCCTCACAAAATGTGGCTACCATGTGCTGTGTAGGCACCTGTTCCCTGAACTGCCCTGGGCCTTGGATCTGATTTCACCGTGGGCCGCCAGCAGCTGCCAAGTGCCAAATGCGCGTGGACACCTCTGGCCACGGGCAGCCGCCCACGTGAGCAGGAGGTGAAAGGTCCCATGTGTCTTGACTAATCTCAGGATGCGTGACGGGTCCACTGTTTTCTTTTCATGCCCAGACCCTTATTTTGAAAAAAAATAAAAAGTTTCACAACTGTGCTCACATACTCCTTCTTAATGACTTTACTTCCTGCACATGGCTTTCAGCATAACTTTATGGGCGGTGAGTAAGGCTTGCTAACTTCAAAATGTTGATTCAGGAAGGAATTGCCTGCATTTGTGTGATTCTTGCTGATCCAGCATCATTTACTTCAGTCTTTTATTATTAAAAATCAAAACAGCAGCAACAGCAACAACAACAACATTAACAAAAATCCTCTACCTAATAAATCCGGATTCAGTAAGCCAGGGAAAATGACAGGGTTCACAAATTCACTGACTCAGGCCTCCTGTATTTCCTAAACCCACCAAGTCCACTGTGCTAACGCTAGCCCGTTTGTACACATAACTGGCATTTTAGCTACCTAGTTCTTGTTCAAAGTTTGGTGTAATAATTACAGCCACCAATTATAAAAGTGTAATTTTGTGCAGAATATCTATTCCAGATTAAATAAGTAAAGTGTTTTATTTTTGATATGCTTTTGTTTTCAGTAATAAGAGTCACAAAAACGCAGGCAATTTTTTTTCTGCATGTGAGTGTACTATGTCTGTCATATAAAACATTGCACTTCATTGTCCAAAGAACCCTATGGAAGGAGTTTTATTTTTAGTGCTCCGTTTTACAGTTTAGAAGGGTAAGTAACTTGCCCAAGTTTACCAAGCTGCTAAGTGCCAGAGCCAGACCTGCTGGCTCCTGTCTTCCTGCTCAATCTGCTACAACTCGCCGCCTTCCTAGACCTCACCTATATTCCCGTCCAGGTAGCAGGAGACCAGATACTAGATCCCATGTGAAAATCTGTCCAGGATGCAGCTGCTTCCCCCGCTAGGGTCAGTGGAAGGTGCTGGCGAGGGGCCTGCTGGGTGACTCAAGTAGGGTGCTTGGCATGCCTGGAACAAGCACAACACTCCACACACAGGAGGAGTTTACTATGATGTGCTGAATGAATGAATGAATGAATGAGTGAGTGAATAGACACGTATGGCAAAGCATAACATGGGCAAGCATGGGCTCTGCTCTGGCTGGACAGGCTGTTTTGCTCCCACCACCCAAAACCCACAAGATTAAACTTCCCAGCTCATGACGACAGTAAACTGACAGTTATCAGAAGGAAGAAGTGTATTGCTAACCTCACCCTGTACAGTCCGGAAGAACTCTACTTACACAGACCCACTGGGAAGCTCCTGCCCTGTCAGGAGGTGACCTGGGAGGGGAGACAGGATGAGTCAGTGGAACAGCCAGGCCTGTCCCCTTCCCCTCACTCTGCTCTGTGGCCGATGCCAGCTCCACGGTATTTCCTAAGCCCTCGTGACAGCCCCTCTGAGTTTCCCGAGGCCACCAGGCTGACCACGCTTCAGGCCACATCCCTGTGCACATCCTGCCCACAGCAGGGTCTCAATAAACGTCAGAAGAAAAAGGAAATGGTTTTGTCCGGACTGTTCTGTGGTTGCTGCCTTGCGAACAGGAAGCAATGCAATACGGATACGGGGATAGTATGAGTCACTCGAATAGTAAGTAACAAATAGGGGTCAGGAGATGAAGTATCAAACATCCTCATCCCTGAGGAAGACACAGGGCTACTTCCCGACCTGCAATAAAGTGTGAGTTCATGATGGAAAGCGCGAGGGACCGAGGCAATAAGATGTCACTGTATACTAACACGAAGACAATTTACAGTGACAGTTGGTATCGATTAGGCCATCGTCACAAAACCATGTCCAGCTTAGTCTCCACAATTGAAGGGCACGGTCAAAAAGCTAGTTCACAGGGAGGCCAAAAAAATGGCCAAATGTTTGGAAAACAAGATAAATGGAGTAACTGTGTTTTTCCTCCTTGAATGAGTAAAGGACTTGGGGCTTTTTGGTTTGGAGAAAAGAATGTTGTGGGACAATCATAAATCATTGTTTCCTCATTCTTTAGGGAACATAAATTGAAAAATGTACTTAGATTTCTGGTACTTAGGTCATGTTTTAGTCATTAATTGTTAGAAGCTAGGGTTCAAAGTTTTTACATATTTAACCAGAAGAGGTTTAGGAGTCCCATGAAAGTCTTCAGTGTCATCTCCCCTGGTACGTCCAACATGGGGAGTCCTTCAGTACCCGTCTCTCCTCACAAGACTAAGATGTTCTTAGATCTCCTGCTCACGTCTTCCCACAGTCATGCAATAACCTTGACCAAGCATCTCTGGCACTTGACTAGTCCTAAGAGGGCTTTAAAGGTATAAAAGCAGCCCCGCCATAAATGGCATCTGATAACACCACTGGAACATACACTCAAATGACAGCCCAAAGCCACGTGTGGCCGCTGGAAGGAGCCAGACTGACACACAGGTGTGGATTCCAGTTCTGTCTGATCTTATCAGCCGTGTGGGCTTCAACAAGATGCTGCTTTTCACCGAGCTTTGGTTCTTCCTGCGCAAAGTCAGAAAAATCGACTGCTTGCGAATTAAGGCCACCATCCGTGTGATGGTGCACTCCACTCAGCGAGGCACTGTCCCACCGTGTGGGACTCTGCAGGCAGGGTGATGGCTCGGTAGTGACAGCAGGGGACAACCAGAGATGAACTTGGAGAAGACTTCGCAGTGGTGAGGAGACTGGAATGAGCCCTCAGGGCCAGAGAGGTACTTGAGGCCGTGGCCGGGGGGATCTACCCTCACGTGTCATTTTCCTTACAAGGACATTAGGCAGAAATGTCCAGACCCCTCAGATTTAATGCCCACTAGAGGTGGCTACAAGACACAGTATCAAAGATTAAAAAATGGCTTAAGCAAGGGAGAATTTGTGCTACCATGAATATCATGATCTACAAATTGACTTTCAATGACTTGGACAGTGGAGGAGGGTTAAGAAATTTGACATTTATAGTTAAAACAGTTAAACTACTGATGGTCACAAA
>CAUYPO010106957.1:0-15955 GCA_963574435.1 Cheirogaleus major
AAGAATCTCTGAGGTGACTTTGGAGATGTGAATATCCTGTTCTAAAATCTTTCCACACAGTGAGTGATTTGGGTTCCATAATAATTTATGCTAAGAAGGCTATATTTTTTCTTCTTTAATTTGGTCAATGCCAAACAATAGTGGAAGCTGCTGTGCTTTCATTTTAGAAGATACCTGGCTTAGTCTCACAAGAGCCCTACATAGATATAAAATTATGTGTTACTGTTACTTATTAGATCTGTCATTTTGAGTAAACTTTAACTGAACCTCAAGGTTCCTCATTAGTAAAGTGAAGATAATCTGGAAGTAGATTTATACGTGAAAATGTTTTGATTATCATAACTAGGTGTGCAAAATAGCTACTTGTGACTTTTTTTAATTGAAGTAATATGTAGCCAAATACTTGGACAATTTTTTTTAAGTAGATTGCACATTTTGTCCGTGGCATATTTGGATTGCTTCACCTTAAGTGATTCTTTGTTTTTCTTTCAGCAAATTCAACACCCAACAGCCTCCTTAATAGCAAAAGTGGCAACAGCCCAGGATGACATAACTGGTGATGGTACTACTTCCAATGTCCTAATCATTGGAGAGTTGCTGAAACAGGCGGATCTCTACATTTCTGAAGTATATACAACTCTCTTGTTTCTGTGGTATTTTATTCTATATAGGAAATGTCTGGTATTTATTTATACAAATTGAGGTGCTAGTAGTACCTGAGACAATTTGGTAGAATATAAAGATCAGGGAGCTTTATCCTGGTCTGACACAAATTGTGGTCTTGGACAGTTATGGAACCCTCCATGGCCTGAAAAGCATAATTTTTTTTTAACCAAGTTGCATTGCATACATGATTTATATCTGTCTCTATGATGTACATTAATAATTGAGAACTAAAAATGGGATGACTAGGCATGTTTATTTGCAGGGAAAAAGCTAACCAGAAGCTTACATTTAAATAAAAATTCCACATCTTTTTTAGCTCAACTAGTTCCAAGTTTAAAGCAAACCTTATTGATTGTGTACTAATCCACTGTCAGAATTTCCTAGGAAGAGACAGAGTGATGTGAATTAGTTTCAGATTACCTGTGGAAAATACATAATATTTCTACTGAATACAGATTGTTGGGACATAACTTTGGGTTTTGATATTATTCCTGGTGGTTTGCACAGTGAACACCCAAGTGTGCTTTATAGTTCCCTTGGCTTTGACCCTGTGCTAGAGCAATGTCTGTTCTTTTCCTCTGCATTGAAAGGAGTATTTATCCTTTTAAATGTATTCAGAAAGCCAGCACATTATGTTACCATGATTGTATTAAAAGGTATGAATGATTCAGAATATTCCTTCAAAAATTATCTGAACTTTATCATGAATTTTGTTGCATGTAATTGAAGATGCACGTGTAATTTTATGTTTACTGTAGGGGCTTCATCCCAGAATCATCACTGAAGGATTTGAAGCTGCAAAGGAAAAGGCCCTTCACTTTTTGGAACAAGTCAAAGTAAGCAGAGAGATGGACAGGGAAACACTTATAGATGTGGCCAGAACATCTCTTCGTACTAAAGTTCATGCTGAACTTGCAGATGTCTTAACAGAGGTATGTGTTAAATTTTGTGTGTGTCTGCTATAATACACCCATATGGAAAATCCCTGATAGTAGACACTTAACCCAATTAATAGGGTGTTACCTAAAGTCTTCATAATATCATGCTGTGTGAAATAAGTGGGGGTTCATTTTTGTAGCAATGATACCTAATCTGTGTCTCTGAAAAGTAAAATGAGAAAATTCAAATAATAGTATACCTCACCAGGTTATGAAAGTATAATTAGAGCTTTCATTAAAAGTCTTATAAAATGGAAATTATTAGAAAGTTTCTAATTATCAGTATTTTTAATAAAATATCAAGAGAGGTGTTGATTCTTTAGGTAATTACAAATTGAGATTTCAGAAATGTAAATTACTTCAGCCCTATACATATAATGTATTTGCTCATAGAAAAAGGCTTAAATTAGTTCAGAGATTTTTTTAAGTGAAGAAATTTTCTACTATAAAACTTTTGAAAAACAAGTAAGTATTTTGACTTCTGCAAATTGTGTTTAATAGTCATACTCCGATTGCAGGCTGTAGTGGACTCCATTTTGGCCATTAAAAAACAAGATGAACCTATTGACCTCTTCATGGTTGAGATCATGGAGATGAAACATAAATCTGAAACTGACACAAGGTAGGTGGTACAAAGTTATGAAATACTAAAAGTGTTTAGAAATTTACAGGTGCTTTTTATACTTTTTGATATAAAATGCATAAATATATTTATCCAAAGATATAAATTGGATAAATTGCTAGGTGAGTATTATATTTACTCTTGATATTTTCTCTTGAAATAAGTTAAATGTTATGCTCTATTTGTGGTCAGAATGATTCCAAAAAGTGAAATACATCAGCCATTTGGCATTTATTGAACTGCTGGTTACAAAGCATAATGGGAAGCTGTTGGGGAATTTTTTAAAGGAGGTGATCACAATTTGATAGCCTACCAGTTGAGACTGTCTCTCTATAGAATTTTCTATATAAGATAGGGTTGTTACTTTTGTTAGAATAGCTTGTCGTGTTCTGGAATATTGCTTTTCACAGTTGGCCTGACCTTAGGTTTCACTCAAAAGTCTTGTTCAAAAAATTCAGGAAATGGCGATTGTGTGAAAATTATCAATACAGTCTCAGTTCAGTGTTAATTTTGTTATATATTACACCCCTGTCTGGAAATCAGTAACATTACATTTTTCTTATGTGTTTTAATAGCTTAATCAGAGGGCTTGTTTTGGACCATGGAGCCCGGCATCCTGATATGAAGAAAAGAGTAGAAGATGCCTACATCCTCACATGCAATGTGTCGTTAGAATATGAAAAAACGTGAGTGTATAGCCCCTTAACAATAGAATAGAGGAATGAAGGAGCTTGGTATTTTGGGAAAGTTGCTTATTTTTCCCCCACTGTAAGGACAATGATGCCACAATTTCATTTTGGGAGAATTATAAGAAACAAACTCTGCAAATATACAAGGGGTGGTGGGTGGTATTGGAGCTCAATGAATTATTTGTTAAATCTTAAGACCAATCTAGTTTCAGAGGCTGCTGTCTTATCTTAAAAAATAAACATTTTCTTCCTTTCTGTTTTTTTAATAGAGAAGTGAATTCTGGCTTTTTTTACAAGAGTGCAGAAGAGAGAGAAAAACTAGTAAAAGCTGAAAGAAAATTCATTGAAGATAGAGTTAAAAAAATAATAGAACTGAAAAGGAAAGTTTGTGGTGATTCAAATAAAGGATTTGTTGTTATTAATCAAAAGGTGAGAATGAAATTTTGATTTATAAACTAGTCTGTATCATCCATTTTTATTTTTAAGATGGAAAATGTTGAAACTTATTTGTTTTGTTTTGTTTTAGGGAATTGACCCCTTTTCCTTAGATGCTCTTGCAAAATAAGGCATAGTAGCTCTGCGCAGAGCTAAAAGGAGAAATATGGAGAGGTATGGGTAGTAGGTCATCTGAGTTATGTGAATTTTACTTTGCAAGTGAATTGGGATTATTCCTTTTTTTCTACTTATTTTTGCATATTTCTTTTTAAATGTACAATTTATTGGCATTAACTGCATTCACGTTATTATGCAACTATCACCACTATTTGTCTCCAGAACTTTTTCATTATCTCAGACTAAAACTCTGTACCCATTAAACAATTACTCCCTATTTTTCCCTCCCCCTGATCCCTTGTAAACACTACTTGAATTCGGTACCTCATATAAGTGGAATTATATGATATTTGTACTTTTTTGTGTGGCCGATTTTACTTAGCATAATGTTTTCAAAGTTGATGTAACATATCAGAATTTCATTCTTTTTTAAGGCCAAATAATATTCTCTTGTGTGTATGTACCACATGTCCTTTATCTTTTCATCTATTGATGGACATTTTGGCTATTTTGAATAATGCTGCTTTGAACATTGGTATATACTTGCTTTATTTTTAAATAAATACTGTACATGTTTTTCTTTGTCAAGAAACAGCATCAAAAAGTTTCAGAGAAATAGTTTCTCCTGAAGAGCTCACCACAAGAAAGAGCTCTTGTCCACCTTTAGATTTCATACGGAAAGAGCATGTGCTGATTTGCAGAGAGCATTTTAAATGGTTAGGAGAAAAGACCAGTTTTCAGCTGGTTGATGGCGAATGGAAAGGCTTAGGTTAAAATACATGTAGAATATAACTTTAGTAGTAATTCTGAAAAATGGCTTCCTAAAATTATTAGTCTTCTCTTTGAATGTAACTGGTAATGTTGCTTATACATCTCTCTTAAAACACTTTAATATTTCAGGCTGACTCTTGCTTGTGGTGGAGTAGCTCTAAATTCTTTAGATGACCTAAATCCTGACTGTTTGGGACATGCGGGACTTGTCTATGAGTATACATTGGTAAGTGTATTTTCTTCCTGAAGGTAATAGTACTTTTTGGTTCATGAATTCTTCAGTAGAAAACTTAATTGAAATTCAGGATCAGATTTTTCTTTGTTTAAATGCATTTTGATGGTTTATGTGTAGTAATAAGCCATTGGTGAGGGAAAATCATACCTGTATGTGGTTTTTCAAAAAGAATTTGCTTTAATGTGGTCTATATTCTCTATTAATATGCTATAATACTTATTCTCTCTGTGAGCCCTTCCACTCTGTTCACTCTGTGCACAGCCAAATTCTGTTTTTGAACATAATCTTTCTTCTACACATAGGGAGAAGAGAAGTTCACCTTTATTGAGAAATGTAACAATCCTCGTTCTGTCACATTATTGGTCAAAGGACCAAATAAGCACACACTCACTCAAATCAAAGATGCAATAAGAGATGGCTTGAGGGCTGTCAAAAATGCTATTGATGATGGTAAGATCCTCACTGTATTTAAACTGTATTCTCTTGCTGGTCTGAAAGGCATGGCTGAATACTGTGTTCTTTTATCAGTAGTTTACACAGCCAGACACCATGCAAAAGCAGCCTTCCCTTTAAAATGACTGATGATATGCTAAGTTTTTCCATAGCATATCATTATTAAAGGCGAATACAAATAAATGAACTAGTACAAATATGCAAATAGCTTGAAATAGCTGCCAAGTGCTAATTAAACCATTCTAGTTGAACTATTCTGCTGTTTGGTATGTTAGTTATGTGTACTGTGACTTTTAAATTTAAATTTTGGCAGTATGTAGGTTGCTGTGGTCATAGTGAATTTGTAAGAAATTAATGGCTTTCATATGTGTAAGAGTTTTTTCTCTCTTATAATTGATGCTATACTTTTATTTTTTTGTAGCTTAGCATTTCTCTTTTTTCCCTCATCCTACAGGCTGTGTGGTTCCAGGTGCTGGTGCGGTAGAAGTGGCAATGGCAGAGGCCCTGATTAAATATAAGCCCAGTGTAAAGGGTAGGGCCCAACTTGGAGTCCAAGCATTTGCTGATGCATTGCTCATTATCCCCAAGGTGTGAATACTTTAAAATCAATTTTCTAAACTACACCAAAATGATTTAGCTGATCAAACCTTTTTGATAATGTAGGCTTTTTCATAATATGGATTTTGGATAAGCACATTTGATCAATTTTCTTTCTGACTCTAGAATAGGTATTCGTCATCATCTAAATGTATTTGGTTCTTAGAGGCTTGAATAGCTGAAGTTTCAGATGGTGAGAGATAATTATATTTTAAGAAATTTATAGTATAGGGATTATTATTCTTGGGTACAATCTTTCTGTTTTTTAATTAAACTGATGAATATCATTGTTTTCTGTTTATTCAGTTTGGAGTATAATTTATGACCAGTGTATTGTTGGGCTTTTGAGGTAGATTAGAGAGTTGGTTGGTAACATAGATCTAGTTCTTTTTTGAAAGGAACATAGATAATAGTTCTGTCTTCATTCAATAGGGTGTTTTTTTAGTTAATTGGAAATACTATTTATTTGTTACAGACTTTACTATCAATTGTTATTTCTTATATTTCAAGAATTACTTGTTTACTTTAGGTTCTTGCTCAGAATTCTGGTTTTGACCTTCAGGAAACGTTAGTTAAAATTCAGGCTGAACATTCGGAATCGGGTCAGCTCGTGGGTGTGGACTTGAACACAGGTAAGAGAATGAAACTGTGTGTAGGGAGAGAACTAGATAATTTATGTGAGTAAAGCCAGGAAAGATTAAAAATGGGGACAAATAATCTTTTGTTGTTTTGCATTTTGACACCAGTACTATCAGAGAACTCTGAGTTCTAAATTAGAATAAAATATGATATAAAAATGGAATAACTAGATACAGTAATTAAGGGAATAGAATAGACGTGAATAATTTGAAAGAGGATTAGTTGGAGATGTTGCTGAATGGTGGTAAGTGGTTCAGATTAATGTTGAAGGATCTTTATATTGTACTTTCCTAACTCAATTTTTTAATCAGAAACTTTGGCAAGAAAATATATTCAGTGATTATATTCAAGGGTGACAAAAAGCTATAGATAGCAAATAATGCTCGGAAAGAGGACCTAGAAATCAAATGAAATAATGATTATGGCCCTGGTCTTAGGTCCCTATAACAACACAAATTATACAAATATGATAGGTAACAAATACATCCATGTGGTATGTGCGAGACCTACTATTGTCAACATTATTAATTTAATAGAAAAGGTTTCTGGAATGAGGGAAATGATAAGCCTGTTTTAGCCAGATTATAGTTGAAGTGCTGTACTTTAGTGTGGATAAGCAGGAATGTGTCCAGAAGAGCAGAGAGATTATTCAAACATTTATTAACCAAAGAGAGCACCCATCAAGTCTTAGAAGTAGAGGTCAGCCACTCGTCAAAGATACTGTGGACAGGCATTGTGGTTTGGAGTAGAAAATTGTACTAATAGAGAAGCTTTGAATTCTCATAGTTAATACTGGATGAAATGATTAATCAGTGATAAGCAAAGCAGCACAGAATACTCTGTTGGTTCTTATAGACAACATCTGATGTTATGACCTCTATATGTGATTTTAAGAAGACTTGGTTACCTTTCAGGTGAGCCAATGGTGGCAGCAGAAGTAGGCGTGTGGGATAACTATTGTGTAAAGAAACAGCTTCTTCACTCCTGGTAAGTTTGGGGGAACCAAAACTAAAATTACCTTTAGGGAATCTTCATACTCTTCATTAGGGGTATTCTATTTAGTTGTTCTCCCTGCTCACCACAAATAACATAATCAACTGGAAGTACAGAAACTAAAGTGGCCCTCTGTGTAAAAGGGAAAGGGGAAATTTAATTGGATGCAATGTGTGCAGCTTATTTGGGAATGGGAAGTTGACTTGAATTAGGGTTCATATCATCTAAGCCATCTGATTTTTTTTCTCTCTTTTCAGCACTGTGATTGCCACCAACATTCTCTTGGTTGATGAAATTATGCGAGCTGGAATGTCTTCTCTGAAAGGTTGAATTGAAGCTTCCATTGAATCAGAATATTGAAGACTCTACAAAGTGATCCTGAGGAAGATAGCTGTGGAATTTTTGTCCAAGCATCAAGTGGTTTTCAAAGGAATTTTCTTTGCCCATATGAAAAAAGGAGAGAACACTGGCACCTATATAAATTCTGAAGTTCTGAAATTATAATTACAGTATTTTTTAAATTGCACTGAAACACACACATAAAAAAGGAGGTCCTTTTTACCAAGTGAACGGAATGTTTTGCTTTAGCTGCAGTGACAAAATTACATGTTAGTTAAACATATGTTATCTACCTTGTTATTAAATATTCCTTGAAAAACAAATTTTAATGGTTTAATAATTTCTTATGTGGATGTATTTTAAATTATCCAACAGTACCCTACTGTTAAGCATTTAAGGTGAAAATTTTTATGCTAATATAAATAAGTAATTTATGGTTTTGAAAACATCCTTGTTTCCTTAGTATAAATTTCTATGAGAAAATTATTGGATCGGTTAGACTTACCACGCTTTTGAAATAGGTTTGCTAAAATGTTCCCCAGAAAAGGAAGAGATAGGAGTAAACTAGAGCCAAGGGAGTCCAGAGTGGCAAAAATAGATGAGGCAGAAGTTAAGATGACTTAACTTACGGTGATTAAGAACTAACTAGGGCTACTAAATGAAATGCGAGATTTTTAGGCCGACAGTATTTTCAAGCCTCTGAACTTTGCTTATGCGAAATATCCATCTCAAATCCCCTAGTGTCCTGTTTTTTCACTTAGCTTACTGTTCTCTCCTACATGTTTCCATGAGATTGTTTTTATATAGTTGGTCTCTCTGCAGTCCTTGAAGGTGAAGTGTGTTACAAAGCTTTGTATTTTGAGGGCGTTAGCAGCTGCCTACAGTAAGAGTGCAATAAATGTTTAGTTGAAACATTTCTGTCGTCTTGCATGGTATGCAGCACGAAAGCAATCGCAATACAAAAGGGCATATAATTTGTACAAAAGTTCAAAAAGTAGTGAATGGCCATCTGGAATGACGGGGCTCTTCAAGGCGCTTTTTTGTAATTACCTGGGCGGCCCTGCAGGCGGCAAACCACTCTCCACTCCCACGACCACCATCGGTTATCAGTTTGTAAACTCGAGGGTGTGGGGGAGGGGGAAGGCGTGCGCACGCGCGGAGCGGCAGCTGACGGGGCGTGCGGGCGCACGCGCAGCAGAGCCACGCGAGTTGTGTGCCGCGCTCGTCCTGCTCCCGGCATGGGTCTCCGGCGGCTGCTGCTGCTGTCTCTGCTGTCGCTGCTGCTCGCCACATGGCTCAAACTAGGTCAGTGTGTTGGCCTGCCCGCATCCGCCGGCGCGGCTTGTGCAGGAGGCGCTGGGGAAGGGGCGGGCACTCCGCGCTGGTAAGGAAAGGGACCGTGGCCCTTCTGCCCGCTGTCTGGATGTGCTTGGAGTGTCTGGAGGCGCCCGCTCTGGGGAGGTGGTTAGCAGTTCAAGTTGTACCTCACCGCTTTTCTTAAATTTCTGACTTGTTACTTTGGAGTCTTTCAAACGTAAAAAAGTAAAAGAGAATATGACGAGCCCCCCCACGTACTTACTCATCGCCCAGCTTAAGCAGCTGACAATTTGTGTCCAATCTTGCTCCTTTCGAATCCCACTTTCCCCCTCTCCTGGAGCCATTTGAAGTGAATCCAGGCATTATACAATTTTGTCATACATATGCAGCTTGAATATTCAGAAGACACAAAGGAAAATTACCATACCCTTTCCCACCTAAAAAATTGACAGTACGCCTTAGTATCATAGCCACTCTGCTCAAATTCACCTGTTATCAATGTTTTTAAATTTCAGTTTGCTTCTTAAATTGGGATCAAAGTAAAGTTTACTCTTTGTAGTTGTATGTTGTTTCTTAATCCCTTTCAATCTGAGATTTCCTTGCTTGTTCCTTTTTTTTCCTGCAATTTATTTGTTGAAGAAACTGGAAATAGATGAAGTCAGTGTGAGTGTGTCAGAATGAAAAGAGGGCCAAAGACAGGATCCTGAGGAACATCAAAAGACCTGGACTCTGCCTTTGAGGAACTAACTTACAGTGCTTAGACACCCTGTCTTGGGAACAATACCATAAAGTGGTACATCAAGCCAGAGAAATGTGGGCTGTTGAAAACAGCACTGTGAGGAAACCTGGATTTAGGCCTGTCTCCTGCTAACCAGCTCTTTAAGTCATTTTTCTTTATTGGGTTTGCTCCTGTGAAATAAGGAGGTTGTAGCAAAGATCCTTTTTATTCTATGGTTTTCTGAGGCATTCAAACAAGTCTAAAGGAGCTCATTTAATCGTTGTGTACTTATAGTAGGTGCCAGGGATACACTGGCAAAAGAGATGTCCCTTTCCTTCTGGAGCGTATGATGTAATGGTAGGAATCACTAAACATTTATGAGTTGAATAAGTGGAGAGGAAGAGACAGAGGAACAATATGAGCAAAAGTATGGGTACATAGTGCTACATGTATCTCAGGGTATAGTGTCTAGATTTACCTAGCTGGGACAAAGGGTTGTGTAGAAGAATAAAGAGGTAAGTGAAAACCTACCTACCATGTGCTCAACATTTCACACATGTTATTTTAATTCATACAGCTACCACCTAAGAGATAGTTAGATGTTATCCCCATTTTATAGATGAAGACATTGAATCTCAAATTAAGTAATTTGCCGAAGGTCAAAGTCAAACTTTTAAGCCTCCATGTTTTGTTTTGTTATAACATGGGTATTGCATATGATCCAGATATTGTTTTTATATATGAATTTATTACCAATAACTCTCCTTTTTCGCTTCAGGTAATGGACAGGCTGCTAGCATGGTCCAGCTGCCAGGTGGGAGATTCTTGATGGGAACAAATTCTCCAGATGGCAGAGATGGTGAAGGGCCTGTCCGGGAGGTGACAGTAAAACCCTTTGCAATTGACGTATTTCCTGTCACCAACAAAGATTTCAGGTACATCAGGTGTTCTTCCAGGAGGAATATAGGCCCTTTCTAATCTCTTCCCTAATATCTAAAGGGAAAGTAGCTTATTCACTGTCACATATCATCTTTGCAGTAATACTGTGGGATAAATGTTATCTGCATTTTTCAGATGAAGAATCCAAAGTCAAAGGAGGTTTGACTGACTCTCTCAGTTAGTGCATGAGCTGGGCCTGGAACTCATTTTCCGTTACACTGGGCATAGCACTGAGAAATACAAGCAAAAGTCAAACACTAAACAGAAACCTCTTCTACAGCAGAAAGGGATTAAGATAAGTGTCATACTAGCTGAGAGTTCCTTAAATTCCATTTATTAATATATTGGTTGAAGGAAATGGCATTGTTTTAGGAATGAGACACTGTGGTTCCAGCTCAGTGTAAGAAGCCATGTTGAGCTGCCTCAGTTTTCCTAAGGCCATTTGTTTTGGGTAGGCTAAAGTAAAAATGATCTAGAAGATATCTGTAACTTACCTTCACATGGTACAGGGGGAAACATATACATATAGAGAAAGAGAGAGGAAGGGAGAGAGAAATATGGGAGGGGCAGAGGGAGGACAAGGGACAATAAGACAAATGTGAGAAATGACTTAAATATTACATTTGTGGACTTCAACATTTTCAAGATGAAAAGTTGCAAGAAAAAATTGATTCAGGAAGCACAGACTGGAGTAAGCATAATGATTGTTGGTATAATCCTCAGACCCTTGGACCCAGTGACTCCACCTCCAGGGCTTTGTCTTAAGGAAGAATTAAGGTTGTCCAGGGGGTAGGGGATCATGGGCAATATATGTAACCTCAACATTTGTACTCCCATAATATGCTGAAATTAAATAAATAAATAAATAAATAAAATAAAAAAGGGCTGGGCGCGGTGGCTCACGCCTGTAATCCTAGCACTCTGGGAGGCCGAGGTGGGCGGATCGCTCAAGGTCAGGAGTTCGAAACCGGCCTGAGCGAGAGCGAGACCCTGTCTCTACTAAAAATAGAAAGAAATTAATTGACCAACTAAAAATATATATACAAAAAATTAGCTGGGCATGGTGGCGCATGCCTGTAGTCTCAGCTACTCGGGAGGCTGAGGCAGAAGGATCGCCTGAGCCCAGGCGTTTGAGGTTGCTGTGAGCTAGGTTAATGCTACGGCACTCTAGTCCGGGCAACGGAGTGAGACTCTTACTCAAAAAAATAAAAAAGAATTAAGGTTGTCTAAAACATGTAGTTCTAAAGATGACATTGTAAACAAATGTCTTAATAATTTAAGGATCACTCAACATGTCATATGAATATAACAGAATACTTAACAGTCATTAAAATCTTGTTGAAAAGAGTTATGAGATGTTAAGTGAAAAAAATAACTTATAAAACAATACATAGGATATGATTCCATTTTTGAAAACTATATATATATAATGTTTATGCATAAAGAATCTGAAAGATGAAACATTGCATTAGTTGATGGATTTTTCCCATGTTTTATTTTTATTTCAAAATGAAAATAATTCCAGAAAAGCACCTAATTAAAGCTATTTGAAAATCCCTGGGTGAGTTGAATGTCATGATGGGATCATAAAAAACAGAGACAGAGAAAGAAGAGGAAGAAAAGAAAAAAAACCCTTGGGTAGGGCTAGGGAGGGAGAATCTAGAAGGATATATCTTTTTAGTTGGTGTGATAATGGATGTTTTCAATTTTTTTCTTTTTACCTACCAGTATTTACTAATTTTTCTGGAATACAATGTGCATTGCTTATATATGATTGTAATAAGTATTTTTAAACAGGACAGTTATTAAAATTGGAGGAGAAATCACTTCTGATCAGGCTTGTACCATTCATGACAACCAGAAACAACCAGATAGATGGATGTACAGTATGCATTCTTTTATATTGCAAATTATGACCTATTAGATGATGAAAATGTAATATCACTGCCAACAAGTCCCTAGACTTTGCCTAGAATCCCATGACTTGTCTCTGTTTCTTTGGTAAAAGATTCTCAAACTCGTGAGATGCTGTGAGATTGCTGAGTAGCTGTTGCTACAGAATCTCCTGATCACCTCCTCCATTCTCAAAGCCCCTTTGATAGGTGAACAATGTCTTCTCATATCAAAGCCCCAAACAGACAGTGTACTGTTAGCCCAACGACAGCAATCCATCTTACCCTGGCAATCTGCTTGCTGAAATTTACTAAACCATTCCAAATTATATGAAAATTCATTCTAAAATCTTAGTATGTCATTTTTATTTGACTCAGGATCTTTCATCTGTTAGATGGAGTTAATAACTGTAACACCTGTTCTATCTACCTGCCATGATTGTCGTGAAATTAGATCTGGGATAAAGACCTCTCAGAAAAGAGACTCATTCCCCAACCTTAAATCTCCTGCTCAGTGGCTTTATTCATTATCTCCAAAAACTGGAGATAACCCACATGACCTTTAACTGGTGACTGTATAAACAAAACATGTTATATCCATTCAATAAAAAATAATTCATCAAGAAAAAGAAACAGACTACTAATAACATGTTGACTGCGACAACAGCATGGATGAATCTCAGAAGCATTTTGCTAAATGAAAGAAGCCAGACCCCAAAGCCTAAATACTATATGATTTCAATTTATATGACATTCTGGGAAAGGCAAAACCATAGAGAGAAAAAAGAGTTCATTGGTTGCAGAGGCATGGGGGAATTTTGGGGGGTGGCTAATGGAACTGTTCTGTATCTTCATTATGGTAGTGACTGTGTCCTTTGAAAAAACTCACAGAACTGTACACTAAAAAGGATGAATTTTACTGTATATGAATTACATCCTAATTTAAAAGAAAATCTCCTGCTCAGGCTTTCAGGTTAATTCCTTGGTGGTGGTGAAAACTCTGTGGTGTGTGACTTGTAGCAGCGGTCCTCAACTTTTTTGGAACCAGGGACTGGTTTCATGGAAGACAATTCTTTCCTGGACAGGGGGTGGGAGGGGAGGAATGGTTCGGGGATGATTCAAGCACATTACATTTATTGTGTAGTCAAACCTCTCTGCTAATGATAATCTATATTTGCAGCTGCTCCCCAGCACTAGCATCACCACCTCAGCTCCACCTCAGATCATCAGGCATTAGATTCTCATAAGGAGCGCACAGCCTAGATCCTTCGTATGTGCAGTTTACAGTAGGGTTCGCCCTCCCATGCGAACTCTAATGCCACTGCTGATCTGACATGAGATGGAGCTTATGCGATGATGCAAGCAATGGGTTGCAGCTGTAAATACAGGTGAAGCTTCATTTGCTCACTGCTCACCTCCTGCTGTGCAGCCCGGTTCCTAACAGGCCACGGACCGGTACCAGTCCATGGCCTAGGAGTTGGGGATCACTGTACAGGACAAGGATATGTGAGGTTTCCTGGAGTAGGAGAGGGTGGGAGTGGGGCATGGAACCCTTTCAGCAGAACCAGGTGAAACATCTCTTTGCAGGGAGTTTGTCAGGGAGAAAAAGTACCGGACAGAGGCTGAGATGTTTGGGTGGAGCTTTGTCTTTGAGGACTTGGTCTCCAATGAGCTAAGAAACAAAGCGACCCAGCAAATGAAGGTGAGAGAACCTGGTCTTGACACTGGGGGAATGGGAGTGGGACTTGGACAGAGCATCCTATTGCCGTATAGGGTCAGCTGGGCCTCAGTGGAGAAGTAGATGTGAGACTAGAGGCAGAGAAGAGCAAAAGAAACCCAGCCTGGGAGAGTCAGATGAATACACGCTCCTAGGAGGTTAACCCTGAGGTAGTTCTTGCATAGAGACTGTTGGAGATCCACATCAAGATAGGGTTCAATCCTAGCACTCTGGGAGGCCGAGGCAGGTGGATTGCTCAAGGTCAGGAGTTTGAAACCAGCCTGAGCGAGAGCGAGACCCTGTCTCTACTAAAAATAGAAAGAAATTAATTGGCCAACTAAAAATATATAGAAAAAATTAGCCAGGCATGGTGGTGCATGCCTGTAGTCCCAGCTACTCAGGAAGCCGAGGCAGGAGGATCACCTGAGCCCAGGAGTTTGAGGTTGCTGTGAGCTAGGAAGACGCCATGGCACTCTAGCCCGGGTGACAGAGTGAGACTCTGTCTCAAAAAAAATAAAATAACATAAAAAGATAGGATTCAGGATACTTCCTTAACCAGCAAGAGAACATCTTGACAAGATGTCTAGTAAGGGTGGTGAGGTGTCACTCTTCAGAGATTCCAGCCACAGCCTCCCTTCGACCAGCCAGGTCTCAGCTTGAAGTTTCTGTTCTGCCTCCTGTGGCTCAGTCAGTCATGAGTCAGCGCATCTTGCAGTCATGTTCCTTCTTTTTTGCAGTCTGTTCTCTGGTGGCTTCCAGTGGAAAAGGCATTTTGGAGGCAGGTAAGCATTCATTCCTCTGCCTCCTTTTCTAATCCTGCTTCTCCTTTTCTCAAGGCCTGGCTTCCTTATCCCCCCGGCATATCTAGGAATACTGAGTTTAAAGGATAATAGGGGAATTTCAGGGAAATAGCCAAGCAATCCTGTTTCCCCTGCCCTAATCTTTTCCCCTGTTGCCCATCCTATTTCTCCCTTTAGTCTCATGTAGTCTCTTCTGACCCTGGACGCTTCTCACTTACCAGACTATCTCTTCTAACTTCCTTGCTCCATCTAGTGGTAAAAGCTGAACTCAGGCACCCTAAGCCTAGCCTTCCTCAGTCTTCATGAGCTCGCAGAAGCCTGTCTCACTTCACCCTGGCTGTCAGCCTGCAGGTCCTGGCTCTGGCATCCGAGAGAGACTGGAGCTCCCGGTGGTACACGTGAGCTGGAATGATGCTCGTGCCTACTGTGCTTGGCGGGGGAAACGGCTGCCCACTGAGGAAGAGTGGGAGTTTGCTGCCCGAGGGGGCTTGAAGGGTATACAGATGCCAAGGCAACTTCCCTTTATTCTCTCCATCTCACCCTCCATGGGGAGCTTTAAAGGGTGGGAAGGGTCTATGTTTTCTAGAGCAATGCTTAATAAGATACCTATGGTGAAAGACCAGTTGGTTTTTTTTCTTTTTATTTTTTTAGATAGGGTCTTGCTGGGGTACAGTGGTGTGATCATAGCTGTTCACCGCAGCCTTGAACTCCTGAGCTCCAATGATCCTCCCACCTCAGCCTTCTGAGTAGCTGGGACTACAGGCATGCGCCACCATGCCCAGCTAATTTTTTTATAATGGCAAAGTCAGGGTCTCACTATGTTACCCAGGCTGGTCTCAAACTCCTGGTCTCAAGTGATCCTCCTGCCTTAGCCTCCCAGAGTGCTGGGATTACGGGTGTGAGTCATTGCACTTGGCCTTTTTTTCATTTTTAATCTATCTCATACCAATATATCTATGAAATACCATAAAAATTAATAACTGGAAAAATGAACTGAAAAAAGAGACATAAAATCTATTGTTAGAGATTCCACAGTTATGTCACATTTCAGTAAATATAATCAGAACAACATGGCATA
>CAUYPO010106964.1:0-35760 GCA_963574435.1 Cheirogaleus major
TAACTTTGATTTTTTGACTATAAGAATAAAGTGACTGGGGCATTTGGTGCTGCAGTCTTGTACCGTCTTTATGTGTGTCAGTGTCTTTCTTTGTCTGTCTCTTTGTGTTATATGTCCATCCCCCGTCCTGCAAAGGGGCCACGTCAGTGATAGTCTAGTGTTCTTAAGGGAAACAGTGTTCTCTTTCTGTCTTCTCAGTTACTTAGTTAATAGGTCTTTCCACCTAGCTAATGATTCTTTATATTAAATTCAGTGTTACATTAGCTGGTATGATTTCTGGGCCCTCGCTGATATGTATGATACCATTAATGACTCTAAGGAAAATTCATTTATCACCAATTTCTTGGGTAATGCAAATGTAATCTAGTAGATTATTTTAAAAGTGCCCAAAATCATATTCTCAATCAGTTACAAAAGAACCAGGATATGGGATTTACTCCACCAAAGCTATTGGTGCAAAGCAGTTATATCAATCTAAACTCACGGTGGCAAGCGACAGAGACCCTAACACAGAAGAGGAGACACACAGGCTCCTTGACTGAATGACTTCACAAAAACTGGGCCCTCGAGTTCTCTAGGGAGGGCAGCTTAGGGCTGGAGCTCATTGCCCACGTGAAGACATTTGAACCTGAAAATTAGTCATTGACAGCGAAAGTTATTGCTTCAGATGGTCTAATAACATTTCTACCTTCGTGATCTAATGCATTTGGAGGCCCAGGGGCAGAGGATAAATCCTGCCTTCAAACAGAGCTGGACCAAGGGGCTCAACATAAATTATAACATCCTAGCCTGGTTTTCTACACTTCCTGCCTTGTTTTTCTCTGTCAGCTTTGCTCTCAGGCAGGCTCTTTCTTGTGATGTCAGGATTGCAACCAGCAGTCCTGGTGTATTCTTATTCTCTCAGCAACCCAGTCTCTGCTTTCAACATCCCCAGCTGGAGCTTTGGGGTGACTTCCATGGCTTTGGTGCCGTATCCATCCCTGGCGGTGGGGACACACCACGTCCTGATCCTGCAGGGTCAGACAACCTCCTGCAGGTGGAGAGGGAAGCAGAGGGTCAGCTTCACCCAAAGCAAATGGACTAGAACAAGGTTGTGGTTTCCCCAAGGAAAGTCTAAGTGCCACGATCAGAGGCAGGGAAGCCAATGTTGAGCTGCGAAGTCAACAGATGTCCCTCCTGGCAGAGGCCCTGAATTACGAGAGAGAAGTGAGAAGGGCCATCGTGGGTGCCCCTCAGATCTGCCCTCGAAAGAAACTGCCTCAGGAACAGGGCTGGCTGAGTGTACCCAGAAGCCATGCCCTTGGACCACACCACCTCTTGGGCTGCCCAGCTCATGACTGAGCAATGGGGAGGACCAAGCTTGGGCCGCTCTTGCCTGAGGCAGGATTCCTCTACTGGGCGGCGGTGGTTCAGGTGCTCTGCCTTCGCCTGGGCATGGCTTTCTCAGTCCTGCCCCATAGTCTGGGGCTCTCTCTGCCCAATTCTTCCTTCTCTTTCTCCTTTCCCGGTGTCAGGCCTGCCTTGCAGCCTACAGCCTCTCTTGACTACTGCATACCTCTCACCTTCAACCTGTGCAGGCATTTCTCTAATCATCTTTGTGTGTGTAATTATTTCTTGGTGTCTGTTCTCAGAACTGCCACAGCTGTGCACGCCTCTTTCATGGCTCCGTCCTCCAAGTGGCTGCGCATCGCGTGTGCTCTTGGATTTTGGCTGATGGTTTGGGGAGGTCTTAGATTTCTCTAGTAATGATCATATCTGGCAGGGAAAGAAGGCAAAGGCTGCAGGTCAAACTGTTCATCCCTGGGGAAAGAAGCTGACCCTGAGCAACGCCCCTCTCAGCCACGTGCAGATGTTCAGCTTCTCGGCTATGGCATCGCCACATAGAGTCAGACACCTTCATTTGCTTTTATGGACAAAAACAAGAGAGAGTGTTTAGTGAGTGGGCTTGGTTACTGACCAGGGACAGGCAAAAACTTTCCCTGGCTTCACTCACTGAGACGTAAGGAGATTAGCTCTCCTGAGCTATTATAGTGCAAGCAAGGAACTGTAGTGGGATTTTTTTTATGCTTTTCCATTTAATAGAACACCTGTGGAGTTGCTCAAGTAGTCTGAGGCTACGTGAGTTCCTGGCCCCGTCCTCATCAGCAGTAGCAGCAATTTCTGGATCTTTGGTCCATAACTTTGTTTCCTGCTAATTTCTAGTTAATATGACCCCATGAGCCCAATAGACATTCTCATGAAAATTTGTGATAAACAGTATATTCCTTAGTAGTGGCATTTTGCTTCCCCAAAATAATCAAGATTTTAGGCAACAAGCTAAAATCTGATCATTAAAACTGACCCAAATGAAGAAATAAAGCAAATCTTGGAGAGCCGTTCTGTGGGTCACAGTCCCCGTTTTCTCCCAATTGATGAAATTTTTGCTTTCAGTTGAGGGTGATTTTGTCTTTGCTCCATCCGGTGAGGCTCAGTCCATTAGGAATATCAGTGGAAGGGGCTGGAGAAATGAATTTCTGACCATTCTAATGGAAAAACTCACTCTCCAGGTTTTTGTAATTACTAAGGAGGATATTTGTGGTCTGTGGCCAGGATGCTGTGCTGCTGCAAGCCCCCAGCGCATGTACAAGTGAGAAATGGAGCATCAGTGATTTGGTGAGAATCCCAAAAACCGAACTTTCTCTCCGTCCAAGCCAATCACTGCATTTCTGTGCATTTCTCTCCTGTTTAGTCTCCCAGGACCCCTGAGAATCACACAATCCTGCGTTCCATTTTTACTGTCCCCAGTAGATGACGGACATAAGTACTTTGTAACAGGCATGGTATTATTTGTCACTTGTCTTTACAAGCATGGTCAAAATCCTAACAGAGTGTGCCAAGTATTCTTGGCGTGTGTTTGTTTGTTGAGTCCAAGGCTCAAATTTACATAAAAGGTGAAATGATTGTCAATCAGCAAATTTTAACTGAAAGTAACTTTAATTTTGTTATGATTTGGTATTGTTGCCACACATATTGAAAATGTCATCCTGGAATTAGATTTGCAATGAAAATAAGGCCATCTCTCTCACTGCTATATTAGAATTGTCTTGAAGAAGTTCCTTCTCTTTCCAGTCTGAGAAAGATAATTTGACACAATGTTTCATCCGGGATTCTCTTTGTTCTTTTTTCAGCGATGTGACTTCTAGCTTGCTGATGAGCAGGTTTTACAGCGTGAATATGCTGAGTACGAATACACTGGAATTAATTTCCTGTTCAAAAATACTTGAGAAATTTGATATTCTGAAGGTCCTTCTACTATTGTCTGGAGATAAGTTGATCATTTTTAGAAGTTTTTCAAGTATTTATTTTTACCATTATCCTCATAAGTACACTCAGGCAATGGTTTTTAGCTTTGTGTTTAAGAAATTAAGGTGTGGTAAAAGGTGAAATGAGGAACTATTCTTCAATGAGTATAAGGTTTCTGTTACACAAGACAAATAAATACTAGAGATCTGCTTTACAGAATAGTATTTATAGTTAACAATATGGCATTGTGCATTTTAAAATATGTTAAGAAGATAGATCTCATGTTAAGTGATCTCGCCAACCAAACAACACACACACACACACACACACACACAAACAGACATTTTTGGAGATGCTGGGTGTGTTTAGTACTTTGGTGGTGGTGAGGGTATCACAGATATATGCATATCCCTAAACTCATCAAGTCGTGCACATTAAATATGGAGCTTTTTTTGTATATCAGTTATATCTCAATAAATCTAAAAAATGATGGTCAATGCAACCATGGAGACTTCTTAGTATTGAGTAAAGTTATTGATATATCTGAAAAGCATGAATTAGACCTTGCACTTAAATTTTATATATATATATATGTTTGATTTTTCTTCTATATATAATTTTACTTGATCGAGAAGCACAGATTGATTTTTCTTCATAATTGAAATTCAAAAAGACAGAGTTTAATTACTGTGATTGATTTTGCCTTCATACTAGTGTCTTTAGTTAACGGGAGTGTGCCAAATAAAACAAGAAAACAATCTTCATTACCTTTGGAATCACCAATCAAATTCATGTTTTCATTTCTGTAGGTCTTTGCTACCAATTTGCTAAGAGCATACTTTCGCTATCTGAATGCTCCAGATGATGGCTAAACGTTGACCGAGGCAGTCGAGGAGAGGTTAACTGGAGACGGGGCACCATAATTAGAGATTAAGTGAGGATTGTTAGTGTTAGGAATAGAAAAGTCTCATCCTCTTCAATCAGTTTTATATATTAATAGAATTTTAGTTTTTATCATAGTCATATATGTACAGAATTTTAAAGGTTTACTGTTTTAAAAAAGCAAAACAAAATATAACGAAACAGTGGTCTTCTACTCCGCTGTTCCCATCTTTGAGTCCTCTTCCCTAGAGGCAGCCCTTTCATTTCTTTCGTCTGTATCCTCTGATACTGACTCTATATTTCTATTGCTTGAATTTCTAATTACAAGAATTTATTTTGACTTCATGTTACCAAAGATGATGGTTTAACACACTCTTACCCACCCTCAACATACTCGCACTCACTTTCCCATTCTCCTAACATGGTTATATGTCAGTTTTGGGGGAAGACAATATGCAGAGATTGCATTATCATTTTTACCTGAGCGGTGTCCCATAACTGAGCTGCAGAGTGTTCTAGGATTGTATTTCTTTTATTTTGCCCTTTTCACCCTCATGTTAATCATACCACATTTTTAATTCGCTTAGTTTTTTGTACACCAGGGGCTAAATCATACTGATCTCTCAAACAGAATTATAAATGAAATCTCTCTCCATCTGGTCACATACACCAAGGATTTCACCCATTTGTTTTTATTTTTTGCTCTAGAGACATCCCTCCTGAAAGCACCCCTCCTCTTCCTCTAATCTGGAATATTCTAGAGCCTGCAAAGCTGGTTTTCTGAGGGACCACTTCATCACCATCCTGGGAATTCTCCTTATCTCTCTGGATCCTGAATTGAATCCTGTTTCTTGGGCCCCATGTTTTCTTCTTTCTTGATTAGATCTGTCATTTGGTAAAACATATCCTTCAGTAGCTTCCTGAGTGAGGATGAATGAAGTAAGTATTTTAGAGGCCCTGCATACCTGAGAATTTCTTTTCTAAGTATAGAGTTCTGGTTTGGACATTATTTTCCTTCTGCATCTTGAAGATTCTATTCACTGGCTTTTAGCTTCCAGTCTTCCTGCTGAGAAGCCTAATTCCATTATGATTCCTGATCTTCTTGTTGGACTTTGGAATATCTAGTGTTCTGAAATTTTACAATTATGTGCTTTGGTGTGGGTCATTTTTTCAATCCTTGGATTGCACGTTTTGTGGGCCCTTTCAATCTGGGAAATCGTGTTATTCCATGTCATGAAATTATATTTATATGATTCATGTGACAGTTCCTTTCTTCCTGATTTCTCCTTTTAGAAATTCTATTGTTCAGATTCTAAACTTACCAAATTTTCTTCTTATTTGCTAATATGGTCTTTCTGGTTTTCATTTTGTTGTCATGTTAATTCTGCTTTCTGGGCCTGGGAGATTTCTTGACCTTTTCAATTCAAGCCGTTCTCCTGATCTCCTCTGCATTCGTTCTTAGTCCTGTACTCTGCTGTTCCAGACGTGAGACTCTCATTTTTAAAAAGCTCTTTGTTAATTATCTGATTATTTATAATTACTGCTTTTATATAATATCATCTTGCTTTATGTGGATGTGATTCTTCTCTTATGGAAACATTCTATAAAACCTTTATGAAGTCTAGTCGATACCTGGACACTCATTTTAGAATTTGGAATAAATCAAGGCAATAGAGCTTAGTTCCATGTCTGGATCTATGGAGAATATTTTCATTTTAAAGGAAAGACAAGAAACAAAAAAAAAAGAGAATGCAAGTGAGATCAGGAATTAGGGGCAGTGGGAATTTACAGCCAAATATCTCCATGAAAATGTAAGTGCTTGGAAAGGGGCAGAAATTCTGGGAAGGAGTAATGATGGGGACCTTGGACCAATCTTATTTTATTCTCAAAGTCTTGACGGTTTCAGTTTACACCTGGATTGCAACAAATTTTGCTATATGTGCGTGCATTTCTAATAGACTTTTTTGACTGTACAGTGCCCCATTCTCTCTGTACTTTCTCCCCTGCCCTGTTACCAGCACACACACATTACATATATGCAATGCTTTATCAGAACACACCTTTTTTCCATACAAGTTATTTTTCATTGTGCTCACAATATCTTCATTCACTTATATCCTTCAGTTCTTCTATGTGTGTGGGTCTTTGACTAGTGGGACCCAGCTCGGACTGGGGAGAACTTTCTGATGCTCTCAGGCAGAATTCATCTTTCCCTCTCCTGTAGTCTTGTGGCATTCCAAAGTTGGAACTTTGGGTTTTAATTTTGTGTTTATATGTTTCCCATCTCCAATTCCAGCACCACACCTGCCTTCACTGCAACAGGTATTTGTTGAGCACTCTTCTAAGAATTTATTACCGAACTGACTTATTTAATCATTATAACAACTATATAAAGTAGCTGTTATTACGAACCTCATTGTATACAAGAAGAAATGGAGTCCCAGAGAGGGTAAGCCCGCAGCCCATGGTCCCCAGCCAGTGAGAGAACGAGTTTCAGGCCGCGAGCCCAGGCAGCGTGGCTGCGTATCCCATGCCTTTCACCGGCCCCGTGTGGTCCCTGGGCGAGTTCTCAGGAATGCTCATTCATCAGTGAATTTGTTGGTAATACCTTCTTAAAAAGACAACAAACATTTTCTTCTGGCCACGTGTTGGAACTCATTTAAAGTAAATGGGTAAAGGGCTCTACAGAAAATGGTTTTGTGGTTGTGCTTGTCATTTATTTGTTTTATCAATGCTGGGCACAGGCTGTGAAGCTCTGTGCAGCGAAGTGATTTATGGAGGTAATTTGATCAATGATTTGTGTTTAATACACCTGCCAATGAACTATTGTGTTTAATAGTCTCGCTTTCCTGCCAACAGCAAGGCCTGGATGGACTGACTAACCCACCATGGGGCGTGAGGTGGGCCTTCCCAGCCATGCCAAAGGCGGGTTGTGTTGTCCCACCGATGAGTGGTCTCCACACTGACAGTCACCCAGCAGGCAAGACTGTCACTGTGCAGATGCTGCTGAATATCCCAGCTCCTCCTTGTCCAACACTCACCAAAATCCCCTTAGGAGCGAAGAGACGTGGAGTAATGTAACCACAAAGGGTGGAGATATTTCTTTGGCTCACTTGGGTTCTGGCACATGAAACTTTTTACTAATCCTATAATTACTCACCTGGTAGCCTTCAGTGTAGTGTTAATTGCCAAACAGATGCCTTGAGATGAACTAGCCAAGATTGGCTTTCCTTGCCAGACACAGTTTTTGTGGCATCTGCAGTCATTTCTATATAAATGGGGCTTCCTAATGCTTTTAGAAATACTCCAACGAGATGACGAGCCACGTGACTCTTGCTAGTTATCTGATTTGTGAATTATACAACTGCAACCCTGAAAAATGGTCTAAAACTCAATTAGGACAGTCTCAACCCTCTTCAGCCCACTGCACAGGTGAGAGAAGGACCGATTCAAGGAGGAATTTTTATTTCCTTTTCAGCAGCCTAGTTATTGCTATTCCACTTAGAGCTGATAACATCTGTGTTTACCTGATCCCAAACAACTGCTATGTCTAGATTTTAGAATTGTGATTTGGACATTATGTGGTTTTTTTTTTTATTCCCCAGAGAAGTATTTCTTGGTTGTTTATGACTTTGAGAAGATGTCTATGCAGAGAGGCAAGGCTCTAGGTTCTCTCTCCTCTTTGCTAATCATTTGCTAGAGGTGTATAGAGAGAAGAACACAGTCCTTAGTGTGTGTCCTTGTTTGTATGTGCAAACAATCCCAAAATCTCCCACAGAGTTTGTCTTACTGCTGAAAGCAGAGTGTTCTACTTACCTCCTCAAAGATTAATATTTCTCTGTGATCTTATTGAGAACACTAAGCCACAACTAACATAAGCTGAAGTATGTATTTAATTGCAACTCCTGGCATAGTAAAAAGTAGTAGCTTGTGTAAAGTCTAGAAAGAGAACCAAATGGTAAGAATGTTATCATATGCCTAATAAATGTCTTACCAGACCAAAGATCAAAGGAATGCTGTCATAAAATGTATCATGAATTCTGCATGGTGCATTCAAAGTTGCTAGAGTGAGCCAGTGAAATTAAGTCACACTAGGTGACATATATTGTCTCTTCCAACTCAACTTCTGTATGATTTAATGAAAACTATCTTTATTACAAAAAGAAGACATACTTAAATAATTTACATTCTTTGCTACTCAACTTAGAACTTGGTTATGTACTATGCTATGCTATTTGCTAGCATTTGATTTATATATATATATATACACACACACATATATATATATTTTATTTATTTATTTATTTTTTGAGATAGATTCTTGTTCTGTTGCCTGTCCTAGAATGCCATGACATCAGCCTAGCTCACAGCAACCTCAAACTCCTGGGCTCAAGCAATCCTCTTGCCTCAGCCTCCTGAGTAGCTGGGACTACAGGCATGTGCTACCACGCCCAGCTAATTTTTTTCTATTTTTTAGTAGAGACGGGGTCTCACTCTTTCTCAGTCTGGTCTTGAACTCCTGAGCTCAAGCGATCCTCCTGCCTTGACCTCCCAGAGTGTTAGGATTATAGAAGTGAGCCACCGCGCCTGGCCGCATTTGATTAATATTAATGCTGACTCCCACCTACCACTTTGACCACTGCCATGTTGCATAATCTTCCTATGTCCCCCAGTGACACCATAAATGTATGGCAGACATTTTACAAATACTAATTCCTCATAATATCTTTATGTTTAAAAGTAAAGTAGATGAGTGTCTAATTCATGATGTGCTCTTGAGCTCACAGCAACGTGAGGAAGATATAAGAAAAGAAATAATAATTATATAATCAGCCACATAATACAACAGAAGATAAAATAAAGGTTGTGTAGAATCATAGAAGTCAAGAAGGAAAGTGCTTCAAGGAAGGTGAACTGGTCCGCTGCAGCAAATACTGCTGATAGGACAAGTGAAGACAGAGATGTGACCATTAGATTCCATAATGCGGGGGTCACTAGTGACCTTTCTAAGGTCAATGTCACCATGGTCAATGGTTCCAAGTACCACGTTGCCAAGTGATGGGCAGAGAAAATCTATTGGAGTGGATGGAGGGGGAATGAGATTTCAGGTTTAGAGGCAATAATGACAAACTTCTTTTTAGAAGGAATGTGCTATGAAGGGAAGCTGAGGCTGGAGGTGGGTGTGAGGGTCAAAAGAGGAGTTTTTGAAGACAGGAGGACATTTATGAACTGATGGAAATAAACCAGGGGAGAAAAGGGGAATTGGTGTGCTGTAAGAATTGAATTATATAATGCACATAAAACTATAAAGCAAACACAAATGAGAGAAGGGGGAAAGGTAATGATTATTACTATTATTTTTAAATGCTGTATTATGTCTAATTATGAAAGGACTTCACTATGACCATAGCAATCACAGAAAAATATGAGTGAAAACAATCTTCCCAGAAATTTAATCACTCATAAATAACTGGTTTTAATATTTTGCTAGTTCTACCCTGCTTTTTGTGTTGCCGTTTAATATTCAGCATTAAAATGTAATAGGGAAGGTTTCCTTCATTAATCTTACAACACCTTCTTAATTATATATATTTGTTTATTTTTGCCAAAGTAGTTCAAGTCCATTCTGTGATGTTATAAAAATATATGCTATTTGGATTTTAATTTAACTTTGAAACACTTTATTAAATAACTTTACAGTAGTCAATATTCTCATGGCCATGCTTCATATTTTCATGTCATCTTTATTTTTCTTTAAGAAATATTTTCTAGTTTTCTTCTTAAAGACCCTGCATGTATCTTGTTAAGATAGTCCCTGAGCATTTTATTTTTCTTTTTATGTTACTGGAGTGTTTTCATTTTACTAATTGTCACAACAGAATAGTTTATCACTGATGGTAGCTCAGAAATTTTAAATGGAGTTTCCCTTTGAGAGGCTGGTTCCAGATCACTGTAGACAATAGGAAGATTGAAATAGACTTTATTTGTATAATTCTTCTAATCTTTATCTAATAACAATGTCATCATGCTGATTAGTGACTCAATATATCTTACTATATGCATTAATGCATTAAGACTGTATGTAGATTTAATATAAAAGAGATTAGCTTCTTTTCCATAGTTTAAATGTCTCTTGCTTACTCATTTTTAGCCAGAAGTTTTATTCAAGCATCTCCTTGATCATGGTGAATTATTTTTTTGATGTGCTGTGGGATTTGGTTTGCTAGTAGCATTTTGTTGATGACTTTTGCATCTATGTTCTTGAGGAATATTGGTCTGTAGTTTTCTTTTCTTGTAGCGTCCTTTCCTGGTTTTGGTATTAGGATGATACTGGCTTCATAGAATGAGTTAAGGAAGACTCCCTCCTTCACAATGTTATGAAACAGTTTCAGTAGGAAAGGCATCAGTTCTTCATTGTAGGTCCAGTAGAATTCCACTGTGAATACGTCTGGTCCTGGGCTTTTTTATGTTGTGAGATTTTTTAAATTAGTGATTCAATCTCACTACTCACTATTGGTCTGTTCAGGAGTTCTATTTCTTCTTAATTCAATATTGGAAGATCGTATGCTTCCAAACATTTGTCCATTTCTTCTAGATTTTCTAGTTCAGGTGCATAGAAGCATTTGTAGTAGTCTCAGATGATCTCTTGGATTTGTGAGTTATCAGTTGTAATGTCTCCTTTTTCATTTCTGATTGAGATTATTTAAATCCTCTCTCTTCTGTTTTTGGTTAATCTAGCTAGTGGTCTGTCTATTTTGTTTATCTTTTCAAAGAACAACCTTTTTCTTTTGTTGACCGTTTGTCTTGGGTTGTTTGTTTGTTTCAATTTTGTTTACTTCTGCTCTAAGCTTTGTTGTTTCTTTTCTTCTGCTTGCTTTGGGTTTGTTTGTTCTTGTTTCTCTAGTTCTCTGACATGTGACATTAGGTTGCTAATCTGTGCTCTTTCTGTCTTTTTGATATAGGCCTTTAGTGCTATAAATTTCCGTCTCCACACTGTTTTTACTATAGCCCAGAGATTGTAGTAGCTTATGTTGCCATTGTCATTCAACTAAATTTTTTTTTTTATTTCCATCTTGATTTTGTCATTGACTGAAATTGTTCAGCAGCAGGTTGTTTAATTTCCATGTATTTGTGTAGTTTTGAGAGTTCCTCTTGGAAGTGATTTCTAGTTTTATTCCACTGTGGTCTGAAAAGGTACATGATATGATTTTGATTTTTTAAAAATTTGCTGAGACTTGTTTTGGGGCCTGACATATGGTCTATCTTGGAAAATGTTCCATGTGCTGATGAGGAAAATGTATATTCTGTAATTTAGGGGTAGAATGTTCTGTAAATGTCTGTTAGGTCTATTTTTTTCTAGAGTCTCATTTAAGTCCAGTGATTCTTTGTTGAATTTTTGTCTCAGTGATCTGTCTAGTTCTGTCAGTGGAGTGTTGAAGTCCCCCACTAATATTATGTTGCTGTTTATGTCATTTCTTAGGTCTAGCAGTATTTGTTTTATAAATCTGGGAGCTCCTGTGTTAGGTGTATATATATTTAAGATTGTTTTATCTTCTTGTTGAATTGATCCCTATATCATTACATATATATATAATGACCATCTTTGTCTTTTTTTTTTACCATTGTTGATTTAAAGTCTGTTTTATCTCATAT
The DNA here is from genome assembly GCA_963574435.1 of Cheirogaleus major. Classification (NCBI taxonomy): domain Eukaryota; kingdom Metazoa; phylum Chordata; class Mammalia; order Primates; family Cheirogaleidae; genus Cheirogaleus; species Cheirogaleus major. The sequence continues at coordinate 11,818 of CAUYPO010106964.1, forward strand.
GAGAATAGCTACTCCTATTCACTTTTAGCTTCCACATTTGTGGAATATTTTTTCCCCCCTTTTACTTTTAGTCTTTGTAACTCTGCATGAGTTAAAGGGGTTTCATGGAGACAACAGATATTTGGGCAATGTTGTTTTCATCCATTTCATTAATTTATATCTTTTAAGTGGGGTATTTAAATTGTTTACACTTTTGTTGCTGAGATAAATATGATTTTTTTATTGGTACAAGTCATAGATGATCTCAAGAAAATTACAGGTGTATTGTACTTATAGGAGATCTAAAATGAATAGAAAACATCAATTATGAGCATCAGTGCAGTAAATTAGTTTATACAATTTGCTAGTTTTACTTATTTTTATTTCAGCATTTTACGGGGGTACAAATGTTTAGGTTGCATATATTGCCTTTGTCCCACCAGAGTCAGAGTTTCCAAGTGTGTCCATCCCCCGCATAGCGCCCATCACTCCCATTAGGTGTGAATATACCAATCCCTTACTCCCCCCTCCCGCCTGCCCAACACCCAATGAATGTTATTACAACATGTGCACCTAAGTGTTGATCCGTTAATACCAATTTGATGGTGAATACATGTGGTGCTTGTTTTTCCATTCTTGTGATACTTCACTTAGTAGAATGGGCTCCAGCTCTACCCAGGTTAATATAAGAGGTACTAGATCACTATTATTTTTTGTGCTTAGGAGAAAATTGTTTACATTTAGTGCTTTTATTGATAAGTGAAGTACTGTTCTAGTCATCATGTTGCTTCTTACCTAGCTGCTTTGTATTCTTCCTTGTGTCATTGTTTTATAAGAGCTGTGAATTTTTACTTTCAAATGTTTTTACACTGGTTGGCATTGAACATTATTTTTGGTGTTTAGAGCACTTTTGAACATCTCTTGTAGAGCAGGTCTAGTGGTGACAAATTCCCTAGTGTTTGCTTGTCTGGGAAAGATTTTATTTCTCCATACTTTTTGAAACTTAATTTTGCAGGATACAAAAGTTTGATTAACAGTTATTCTGTTTAAGAAGACTGAAGATAGGACCCGAATCCTATGTGGATTGTAAGGTTTCTATTGAGAATTCTGTTGCTATTCTGATCGGTTTTCCTTTGTAAGTTACTTGATGTTTTCATCTAGCAGCTCTTATAGGATTTTCTCCTTTATTTTGACTTTGGCTAGAGTGATGACTATGTGCCTTGGTCCTATTTGCATTGAACCCTCCAGAAGTTCATCAACCTTCTCGTATCTAGAAGTCTAAATCTCTAGCAAGACCAGGGTTTTTTTCCTCCATTATTCCCTCAAATAGGTTTTCTGCTTTTGCTTTTTCTTCTCCTCAGCAATACCTATGATTCTTATGTTTGGGCATTATACATAATCCCATATTTCTCAGAAATTTGGTTTATTTCTCTTGATTCTTTTTTATTTTTGACTGGGTTAATTTGAAAGCCTTATCTTCATGCTTTGAAATTCTTTCTTCTACTTAGTTTATTCTGTTATTAAGGCTTTCCACTGTATTTTGAGATTCCTTAAATGACTCTTTCATTTCCAGGAGTTCTGTTACTCTTTTTTAAAAAAATTTATCTATATTTTTACTGAATTTTTCATCCATGTCCTGAATTTATTTTGGGGGGGGGGCTCCTTTTTGCTGATTTTCAACTTTCTCATCAACCCCACTGAGCTTACATGTGATCCATATTTTGAATTCCATATCTGACATTTCAAAAATTTCCTTTTTGTATTAGTCCTTTTTGTGTTGCTATAAAGGAAATACCTGAGGCCAGGTAATTTATGTAAAAAAAGGTTTATTTGGCTCGCAGTTCTTCAGACTGTACAAGGAGAATTGCACCAGCATCTGCTTCTGGTGAGGGCTTCAGGGAGCTTCCATTTAAGGCAGAAGGTAAAGCGGGAGCAGTCATGTCACATAGTGAGAAAAGGAGCAAGAGAGAGAAGGGGAGGTTCCAGGATCTTTGAAATAACCAGTTCTTATGTGAACAAATAAAGCAAGAAGTCACTTATTATTGCAGGGAGGGAACCAAGCCATTCATGAGTGATCTGCTCCTATGACCCAAACACCTCCCACAAGGCCTCTCCCTCCACCACTGGGAATCAAATTTCAATGTGAGATTTTTGGTTGGAGTCCATTGCTGTAGAGTTATTGTGATCCTTTAGGGGGTTTTAATAGAGCCTGTTTCTTCATATTGGTTTCTTCTCATCTGGAACCTCTTCCCTCAGCTCAAAACATAGCTTTGCATTCACCCATTCTCCTCTGCTGGGAGCTCTGCTGCTCAGTACAGAGGGAGAGGTACACTGCCTTTAGGCTCATGCAGGTAGGTAGCCACTGTGATGTTGCTGGCAATTTAGGTTGTTGGACCTTAGACCCCTGGGAGAATGTTCAGATGCCAGTGGTTAGGCAATCCCCAGATTCTGGGTCCCTGCATGGCATGCTTGAGTCTTGGGGGGACCCAGCTGAGACTGAGCTGGCAAAGTTGCCCTCAAGCCTCCCTGCATTCAGGCTCTGGCTGTAATAGTGAGGGATGGGGTGATCTCCTGCTATTGAAGACTGTTCCTGTGGGAGAAGGGCAGATATACTATGACCTGGCCACAGGACAGTAGTACCCTCTTGATGAGATTAGCAGAAACAGGCAGCTATGGGGTGCACATGCTGCTCACACCTCCCTCTCTTGGCAGTGACAGTGGTCTCTGTTCTTCAGGGGCAAAAAAGCGCCCATATTCCCAGCTCCCACCCTGACTCAGCTGCAGCAGAGGTGGTGGGGGCAGCTCTGCCTGCTGTGTGTGGGGTTACCAGATTGGCTGTGGGCTGTGGCTGAAATGTTCTGGCAGGGGAAGTGTAGTTGTGCCAGGAGCTTGCCTCCAGGGAGGGTAGGCTCTCCCAGAAGGGACAGGCAGCTCAGGGAGAGGACTGCTAGCCCTGCCCTCCCTCAAGGGAACATGAAAGAGCTTGCTGTGGCTTTTTAGAGGGAAGGTAGTGCTGCCCAAGATCTGTGGAATCCTTGGTGTGATAGGTGCTCTGTTGGAGGTGGGGCAGCCGCTCCCAAGTGCCCTGACTTAATCTTGCCCTGTGGAACCCTTACTGGTTCCAAGCAGAAAGAGCCATGGCTGCCTAGGCAGCAGTGGGTGGGGGAGGGGAGGAGCAGGAAAAGCCTCCAAAGGGTGGGGAGCTGCTGCTCTGGTCCCCTTTGTCCTAAGGGGCCTTCTTGCATGCTGCACTATCCTCTTCAGTGGAATTGGCCCACCCTGAATGCCTAAGCTCCAGGAGGCCCACAATTCCCCTGGGACCCACTGGTCCTCTAAGGCTGATGCAGTCTGAGTGGGTGCTTGAGGGCAGTGGCTGTGGATCCAGGGGCTGAGATTCCTAGGTTGGGACAGCTATAAAAGTGTCGCCTGTCTGGCAAGGGTGGGAAGTGAGCCACACCGTCTGTGCAGAACCTGGACATGGTGAGCAGAGTACTACTGGGGGCACACCACCTTGCTATCCTAGAACTGGTGCCCTGCAGCTCACCCACAACAAAAGCTCACTCTTGGAGGCAGAGGCAGCTATGTACACAGCATTGGGTGGTTGGAGGAGAGGAGGTCCCCACCTCCATGTCCCTTCTCAGGCTGCCCAGCTTTAAACTCCCCAAATGGTGCCTTGGGCCTATGACCAGGGAGGGTGGGGCCCCTTCCAGGCAAACAGCTAAGTTAAGGTGCTGGGTGGAGTGCCTGCACTTGTGTCTCTGTCTCACTGCAGCCAACCTGTGGTAGAGTGGTGGAGATTGTCCTAGGTGTGTGTAGGAGAGCTTGGGCTCCCTGGTCCCTCCTCAGCTGGGCAGGGCTATATCAGCTTGAATTCAACCCAAAGACAGGGCACTGGGTGGCTTCAAACTTCTGAAATGGCACCCTGGGCCTGTGGCCAGAGAGGGTGTGACCTCAGGCAGTCTATGCTGGCCAGAAACTGTGGGAAGTGAAGTTTGCTCAAGGCTTGGCCCCATAGCTGCAGGCTGCAGGATGGTGGCACCATCCCAGATGCATGCTGGAAAACCTGGTTTCCCTGCCCCTTTCCTGCCAGGCAGCAGCTGTGGCTTCATCAAGCCCAAACCCAGCCCAAGGGAAGGGCACCACCAGGGTGCCTTGGTCCTGTGACAGGAAAGTCTTGGGCCCCACCCAGACAGCTAATGTGAGCAAGACACTATGGAAAATGCTGCTTCCTCATGTCTCAGTCTCAAACGCAGCCCACATCAGGACAGTGGAGACCTTTCCAGGGGTGCATGGAAGGGCTCCTCTATCCCTCCTTGGGGCTGCACAGTGGTGGTAGGTGCACTTGTGGTTCTCTGGTATCTACACTCTCAGAATGGCTCCAGGCTCAAGCTGCTGTAGGCTTGGATGCCTTGGGATTCCACATGGGTTTCCTTTCTGCAACAGTGTCTCTGTGCAATCTCCAAGCAGCTCCTCGTGTTAGGCCCAAGACCCATGTGGGGTGGGGAGTTCTCTTGTAGCTAAGATTGTAAAAGCCCATCTTGGTGAGTGGAGCCCTGAAGGCCTCTCTCTTAGTGTTTCACCACATCCAGGAGCTTCTCCTGGCTGTTGGCCAGCCCCGGGCCAGGCAAGTTGCCCTGAACTCTCTCCTTACCCACTTCTGGTGTTTCTAGTCACTTCCCTGGTGAGTCCTAGCATTCCCTCTGAGACGATCTGTTTGAAATGTGAGAATCTGCGCACTATTCTGGTTCCTCTCTGGGCAGGGGAGGAGAGATACAATTTGTATTGGATAATTAGAATTATTTGATTCTTAGCTTTGAAAAAATAGTAAATATGCCCTCAGATCATCAGTTTTTCAAAATGTCAATATATGTACTATTGGGATATGCTTCAAGGTCTGGTCTGGTATGTTAAATAAACCTCAGCCTATTACTATCAATACAACTATTATAGAAACGACCCAAGAGGTTAAAGGCTGGGTGAGTGAATATCATATTGATTGTTCCTAAAAACATCAACTCACTTTTTAGTCCCTATTGTCTTAGCAAAATTTATGTTGATTTGGGAAGAGCTAAATTTCTATCATTTCCATTGCCATTCACTCTGAAGAAGGGAAATTTTCTAACGGAGCAAGATTTTACCTTTCAAAGCATTTTTCTTTATGAAACTTTCTTATTCTGCAGCTTTAGTTCTTTATAGCCAGCAGTACTGAACCACTTACTACATAAGAAAACCTTAAATGTGATATATCTGTCGACTAGCTCACCATAGTTCCATGATTATCATTGTCATCATCTTACAATAGAAGAGAGTAAAGCTCTTGGTGAGGCTCAGAAATTAGGGTACAAAGACAGTCAGTGGCAGAGATGGGATCCGAGCCAGTTCTGTCTGCCTAGAAAGCCCCAATCCCCCTCACTTGCTGCCTTCCTCCATCTCCTCCCCTCACAGCCACCCTGCAGAGTGCGTGTTAAATGTAGTCTCTGGTTCACAGACGAGGACACTGAGACCCTGTGTGGCTGGTAAAACAGTGAAAAACCCAGATCCCAGTCTAGTTTCCAACTCTGCCAGGCTGCTCACTTTGCGTCATGGCACAGAACTGCTGTGTTCCTTGGCATGGCAGACCGGGTGGGATTCCATGCCAAGCCTTCTCACTGCTTCAGAGTGGGTGCTGCTTTGACCCTTGCTGTAGTTTAAGAGCTAAGTATTTTGTAGACTGGTTAATTTTCATATCTTTTTTTATTTTTTGCCATGCGACCTATATTCTGAAAGCAGGAAACATTTTTAGGGATGCTCGGCTGACGAGTATCTTCATTCTGGTCTTGTGTTAAAATTCATCCTTATCTTGAGTATCTAAAACATTTAACTCCCAGCAGGGATGTAGCCAGACTGCCTGGGGGAGACTGCAGGCTGTGACAGGGGAGGCAAGGGAGAGGGAGTGTGGGGAGGCAGAGGCGGGCTCCAGGCCTGTGCCTCACCTCTCACCTTCCTTATTGCTTCTGAGTTTCACCAGCACCTTCATGTCAGGTGTTGCCTTATTTTACAGAAGAGGGACTAACGTCCAGAAAGCTTATCAGATTGTTTCATTTATCAGTTTATCACTCACTTGATTTCATCCATCCATCCATCCATCCACACATCCATCCATCCACCCATCCATCCATCCACCCATCCATCCATCCATCCACCCATCCATCCATCCACCCATCCATCCATCCATCCACCCATCCATCCATCCATCCACCCATCCATCCACCCATCCATCCATCCACCCATCCATCCATCCATCCATCCATCCATCCATCCACCCATCCATCCATCCATCCATCCATCCACACATTCTTCAATAACTATCCACTTAGCAGTTACTATGTGTTAAGTTAGTATCCAGTCTTTCTTATTTTTCCTTGATATTAAGAAATGCCTGGGACACTTGATGAAGATGCAGTTCTCAAGCTTTGACGATTCTATATGTGGTCCCTGCAATGGCTTCACGATGTTCAGATGTCACCTTGTTAGAAATGAAGACTCACAGGCTCTATCCTAGACCTGCTGAGTAAGAACCTGCATTAAAACAAAACAAAACAAAAAAACCCTCTTCCTCCTGGGGAATTGAATGTTCATCAGTTTTCAAGAAGCACTGTCCTGGGTGATTCTTGTCACCAGAGAAGTTTGGAACATGTTTCTGGACATCATGTGGAAGGTTTTTGGTGTCCAGAGAAGTGTAAAGATCTGTTTTTGCTCACAAGATGCTCACTTTAAATGCTTGAGGACTTTCTTTCTCAGAGTGGCCTCCAAAATCTTAGTTGAGGACCACATAAGTTTAAATTGAAGAGCACCCCAATCTGTCATGAAGCCCTCAATTCTGAATTCAGGCACCTGGTCTTCTTCTATCCCCGCCAACTTCTACTTTTGTTCCACACTATCATTGTCGCTGATGGGTCCTTTCATGATACGTGTTAAGAATATGACAGAGGACATTAAATTAAACGACAAATGCAGTTTTTGCAACAGCTATTGCTTGCAAAATTTGGCAGTGTGTTATCATAGTCTCCAGGAAATACCAACAGGAGAAAATGAATAATAAATATATTTTTTGTTTATAAAGCCCCTGAACTTACTAGCAGCAGGCAAAAATCATTAACATAAATTTTGTAACGAAGTATGCTCTGGTTGGGCATAAGTATACGAATATGTGTGTGTGTGTGTGTGTTTATATGTATGTGTGTTGGGAAAGATAAGTGATATTTATTTAAATAGATTTGGAAAGAGGCTTTTTGCTAATTTTATATGAAACACCAATGGCATTTTTCTGTGAAACTTCAAGTAAGCAAGGAAATGAAATGCAAATATTGACAAATGTCTTCTGGGGAAGTAGTAACTATATATTGTGCTAAATATAATGTGTTAAACAAGCTATTCTGATATACTTTTCTCTGGACTGTATAAATCCTGATTAATTGTCATAGATCCATACTTCTAGGGTACACACATAGTTTTTCTGGACTCTGGCCTTTCTTCCATAACTAGTATCTTCGTTTTTATGACATTTTTTAGTCTACAGTACAATCCCTCGTATACCCAATAAGGAAACCAGAGCTCGGCCAGGTTAGGTGGCTCATCCAAGGTGATAGAGCTAGCACTTTGAGGGCTGGGATTTGAACTCAGATCTTCTGTGACTTCTCTAAATATTTAGCTGTATTGATCATGTTGGAGACGCTGGCCATGAGCCTGAATCGCCGAATACAAGTTATGTCATGTTTTCCTGTTTTTAAAATGTAGACGTTGTTTTACTCAACTTGAGACACATTTTACAAAGAGCAAACCCTGAGCAAAAACCAATTAGAAAAGCATTCAATTGATCGTAAAGCACCGAGATGAAAAGGCCATAATTATTAAGCCGGCATTCAACCGATGTGTCCCAGCGTGGGGTTCACTTCCGTGCTCCGCGTCCCCCCTCCGTGGCCTCCTTAGGTTTTAGAATCGGGTTGTGAGGAACCCCTTCAGTTTTGCCCAACTGAATCCCTGGGAATTCTTGAAAATGAGCTCGTACACATGAAAGAATTGCTTCTATTTGACATACCCTAATGAACATCATCTGTGATGTTCTAGAAATGAAAATAATCCCTCATTATCTGCTTGTTCTAAATAAATGTTTCTTCCAAGCTGCTCTAAATAGGAACGTTTGCATTGTCAGATGCCCACTTCAGGAGGAAGTGTGTGTGGAACCCAACCGCCTCTCAGGGCCATCTGTGGAATGTGGGGGCTGTCTGTCCACGGGGAATGTCCCCTCTCTCACTGCACAGGGGAGTCACCCCCGTGGGCACTGCAGGGCTCGGGCTCCCAGGATAATTTTCTTCACGCTAAACTCCAGATGTCAGCTGCAGTTTCTCAGCCTTAGAGGGTGAGGGATTTTCCTGGAGTCTCCTGGTGCACCCCACTGTGCCAGAGCAACTGCACAGTCCGTGGGTGGCCACGCTGTCCCGGAGCTTTCCGTGAACTTCAAGGAACCGGACGTGCATGCCGTCTCCCCGATCTCACGGCGCTGGCTTCCTCATGCGCAATTTCTAGGATGTGGCTCTCAGCCCCTCAGCGGGGACTTTCTCCACCTTCCCTTCCTTCCAACTCCTCTGGACTTTCCCTCCTCCTCCGCTTCTAATTCCCTTCGTCTTGCAGTGGTCGCTCCCATGTCCCCTTCCCCAGCAACGTGTCTTTTCAGGAGTGTGGCGTCTTCTCTCTTCTCTTCAAGGGTTTCTGTGTGCGATTCTTAGGTTATATATTCCCTGAGTCATGTTGGCTTCTTTTGCGTTGCTCTTGTTTTGTTGGTTGTTTTATCCTTTTAAATTTTCTTTGTCTTGGCCTTGTCCTGACATGTTGGAGGTTTTCTCCAAAGGACTAGCAATGCTTACCTGCCCACGTTTGTCTGAAAGGGAGTCCGTAGAAATTCAGATGCAGTCTGCATGGGAGTGACTTCCTGTGGGGGGCTGCCCATCGGCTTCACAGGGAGCTGGAGGTTTGGTTGGAGAATCCACTAGTGCTGTCTCTGGGTCCTTTGTCTTGGGCTGCTCAGTTTCCCCAGGAGAGATTTGCTGTCTTCTCCTGCCTGGGGCACAAGCTGGCTGCCAAGCCTCCGGGCTCTGGGTAAGGAGTGGGCATGGGGATGTAGCCCCTGGCCACATGTAGCTGCTTATAATTAAATTAGTTAACATGTTACAAATTCATTCCTCAGTTGCATCAGCACATTTCAAGCGTTCAAAGGCCAGAATTGACTCTTGAGTAGTTAGGCAGGTCAGTTATAGAACCTTTCCTTCGCTCGGGAAGTTCTTTGGAAGAGCATTGCTGTAGAGCCAGGCGTCCTCAAACTACGGCCTGTGGGCCACATGCAGCCCACCAAGGACATTTATCCGGCCCGTTGGGTGTTTTTGCTGCCGCTGCCTGTCCTGCTTAGCAGCCGACTCGTCCCGGGCCCACAGTGTGCACTCTCCAACGGTCTGCGGGACAGTGAACTGGCCCCCTGTTTAAAAAGTTTGAGGACCCCTGCCTGGACTTTCACTTCATCTTCTAGAAGGAACCTGCCCTTGCTGGGCCTGGGGCCCTGAAGTTAGAATCTCACTGGTTCAACCTCTCGAGAAAGAAAACCGCAGGCTTTGTCTGGAGAGGAGGTGGGGGCTGTGCCCCTCCCAGCGTGTGACCAGATGTCCCTGCACGGGCTGGTGACCGTGTTCCTGGATCGTCCTCCTCTGAACGGCGGCACAGCTCTCCTCTGCTGCTTCCTGGCTGGGCACCTAATTTACACCTTCGCCCTTTTGCTAAACCAGTTACCTCTCGCCCATCTCCTCTCCGGCTCCCCAAATTTTGCTGACATCTTTCGTTCGCTGTCACCTCCCCTTTCTGTTTGCTCTGTCTTTGCGGTTTTATGAGCCTTTTACCCCAATCGTCTGCGTCCTGAGGAGGAATCGCAGCTCATGGTGCATGTTGTGCCCACTGTGCTTGAACTGGAAGGACTGTCACTTTTTACTATCTGTGTCAGAGGCCTTGGGCAGGGAAATGAACTGTAAGGAATGTTTAGCCTCAGGCAAAAGAAGGCATAATTACCAGGACTTGCAGCTGAGCTGCTGATGGCAGGGATGTGCAGTGAGTACCACAGCTGGTAGGCAGAGCCAGCGAGCCCGGGATCCGAGCTTTTGCCTGCCAGCTTAGACGGCGGCTGCTCCCTGCAGCCATGAGCTTGCACCTGGCTCCAGATGTTCAGGTGGAAGGAGGACACCCATGGTTGCACAATGTCTCAGGCTTGTCAGCTTTCTCCCTTTCATTAAGGATGCACTTCTTGAGACAGAAGTAATGACTGAGAGTCAGATTCTGGTTTCAGTACCATATCACAAGAACTAACACTACCCTGACATTATCCATCCATCCATCCATCCATCCATCCATCCATCCAATAAACATTTATTTAGTGGAGTTAGATGCCTCCCGTAGCTTCCACAAAATAACAACAGCAGTCGTAATAGAGTATTGGTTATTTTTAAATGACTGATAATATAAAAACTTAAAAAAAATCTATTTTCTCATATATTTTCAGCAATGATCTGCATTCTTTTAATAAAATTAATACATGCCATTAAGATAGGGGTTAGACATAAAATTGGGATTGACCAAAATTCTAAAATCTGAACAAATGTTTTCGCATCAGTCCTTTTCAGCTGTTGAACTCTCTGTTAGTTTCTTCAGCCAGTGATAAACACATTCCTCTCCCAGCTCGATGTTCTCCTGCAGCTCCATCTCTGTTTCTCTCTCTGCGAAGCTTCTGGATGGTGAGAGGTTATATAGTAATAGGTTATACTCTTTCTTCAGCCTGCATAGATTGAATAGTTGCTCCAGAGGCCTCGTCCTGTACGTGTTCCTGCTCTGTGTGGAACAGACTTGAGTCTGCAGTGAGGCCACATCCCTTCCATTGACGCTGTACTATGAGCCATCTGCCTCTCCAAGGTCATTTACTACCTACTGATGGCTCATTCCCCTCTGTCTTTAATCGTGTTTCAGGTCTTTTCTCTCCTCTGGTTGCATCCCACATCTTGCCTTCCTTTCATGGTCCTACCCCATGTCACACAACTGCACCCTCTGTTCTCCTTTCTTTCCCTGCAAGCTGGCCTTGCCCCTTCCCGCTGAGCCTGAGTGCTCCAGTGACCACGAGTGTGACCACGGCCTCTCCCCAGCCTCCCTCCTGACCTGCTGCAGTCTTCACAGCACCGACCAGCCTCTCCTTAGCACTCACTTTGCTTTTAGCTTTTATGATTCTAGCTCCCTCCCTTAACTTTCTCTTGTTATTCCTTTCCAAATTACCTGCTTCTACTTTATTATTGTCCCTTTCTAAAATTCCGATTTTATCACCATTTTTTTTTTTTGACTCTTATAATCTTTATCTCAGAGTACTGACACTACAGGTCAGTCTCAAATTGATTTCCAGGCCTGACCTCTATTCCCGCTCTTGTCTGTCCAGGGCATTTGCAGTGATTCTCCTATTATCTCACCCTCAGCACATTCGAGTTCAAGTTCATGTTCTTTTCAAATTCTCACCTGATTTCCCCGATTCCTTTATTGTTACCATTTTCTCCATCTCTGTGGGTTAACACTGCTACTTTTGACTTTCCCATCTCACTCCATGTACCCCATAATTGAGTCTTATTACCTGCCTCCACCTTTCTGTTCCTTTCCACATTATTTCAGGGCAGGTCATTATGACTTCAAACTTGTATCCCTGCAAGAGCTTTCAACTGATAGCTTTTTGCCCTCCCACCACTCCCATGACCTAGGCTGGCATAGCCTACCCTTCCTAAGTCGATGCTTTATTATATCACCGTTCAACTCTGCTATGGTTAAAACTTTCCTGCTGTCTAATGAGATAAATGTCCAAGCTTGGTGCTCGAGGCTTCCTGTGGTCCATTGCCAGACTCTCTGCATATTCCCACATTTCCCAGACACTTGAGTCTTGTAAGCCCCTCTCTGAAGCTGTTCTGTGCTCTCCCGAGCCTCTGCTTTGCGAACCCTCTTCACCCTATTGCATGTGAATTTCCCCCACCTCTCCCTCCATGTGAACTCTCCAAGGCCAGCCCACGTTTCAAGGCTCAATTAAATGATCCTTTAACTTGGAATTTTTCCCAGCCTTCTCCCGCCTGCTGTGGTCACTTTCTCTCCCAAACTCAGAATAAACATTTCTTCATCTCCCTCTGTATTACTGTGGCCCCTTTTCATTTCTACTCTGCTCTCTTTTTCAGTTTGCACTGTTTGATTCTGAGTTTCTGTTTGCCAAGGGAACATGGTCTAGATTTCAAATCCTTGGACTAGGAATAAAAACTTATCTATCTGTGCCTATCTTCAGACAAATTAAAAATATTGAATAGGTGAATATTTACTGGTAGATTTGGGCAGCAACAAAATTAATTAAGTGAATCAAATAATAAAACAACCAATAACTTTTTTACTTTACCTAAAATATAGCTAGAAAAATGTTAATGGGAACAAGTGGTGAAGGTTTAGTGCTGCTAGCTTTTAAATTTTACTCAGCTCTTTGTTACGTGACTAAACATAACAATGATGTCAACATTAGATTGAGTTTAAGGTCAATAAAGTAAAGATGAATCTTGTAGGTTGGCCTAAATCTAACAACCGATATGGCATTTTGACAAAATTTATCAAATAACATCATTTCCTCCAAGAAACTAAAGTCTAAAAAATTTGGTTTATCTGAATTTTTTTTTTTTTTTTTTTTTTACCAATTATGAGCACATGTTGTGGGTTAATGACTAATGTCCCATTTTTATTTTTCTGTTTGAAGTGCTTCATTTTTTTATAGGTACCAACAAAGTAGATGCCCATGGAATTGATATAAACATCCATTTTTAACCTTGGTACCCCTCACTGGTTTGAGTATGAAATGAAATCATCAGTAATGTTTGCATGAACAACGTGAAAACCTTTTGTTTCTCAAAGATTGAAATACTTAGTTGTTTAGGATTCATAGCCCCTTTCCTGCGGAGGAGTCTCCCTGGACACCTTGTTTTTCTCCCTTGTACAACCGTCACGATTCTCTAAGTCGGTGCTGCATGTCACTTAGCAATTCCTGTGGATTGGAGAACGAGGGACATTCTGTTAAAAATTATGATATGCATTTTCCCCCTCAAAACTTAAATATGAAAGAGGGGGAAAATCAGAAGAAGACTGGAGTGTATTTATAGCTTTTTTTTATAACTTCCTCTCTTGCCTACAACCAACGGGGCTCTTGGGTGCATGGTAAAAGAAGACATGACAAGTCAGCAATTTTAAGTCGGTCAAGATAGAGTTCCCTGCAAAGAAAACTGGAAGTGAGTAGGCACAAAGAGACGAGACGAAAACATGCCGAACTTAGTCTGAACGCCAGCAAACCCAGTGGGGCCGGGAGAAGGCGCTCCCTCTGTTTCTCCGGTTGGCCACGTGTGATGTGGTGCTGCCCTCTGCCACATCTCTGCCCCTTTTCCCAGCCAAGAATTGCTTTCAGCACAATGAAGCCTTCAGTTGCACATTCCTTTTTGTGAGTTCCTGTGGGGCTGTGCTTTGCTACACTCCTTTTGTTTAAATGTGCCAAGCCCTTTCTTTCAAAAGGGATGCTTCTGAATTTTAGCTTACATTCAGGCAGTATTATACAGGTGGTCACAATAAAAATAATAATGCGCGATAGCAGGTTACGTAACTCTGCTTTTGTTCCTGCCACAATTAATAGCTCTAACAGTGCCAGAGAGCGCCGATCGAAATGAGGATTGAAATTTGAGTACTTCTAGTCCGTTATGTGCTTGAACTCTCAGGATTCCATGTGTTTGTGCAGATAGTGAAAAAATCATAGTAAAGAGCCATGGAGGGAAATTACTGAGAATGGGGCGTATTTAGTCTACTAAATGCACAGGGAGCAAGTGGGATAGGCTTTCAGCTCTCTAAGGACTTTGCTGTGAGTGCCATTGGGTGGGGTCAGTTTCGTCACTCAGTGTCAAGTCAGTTTCTTGAATTCCTTTTTCCTTGCTCTTTCTTTCTTTCCTTCTTTCTTTCTTTCTTTTAAATCAGCTTGAACCTGCTTCTCTTGGCCCAGGCCAAGTTGGGACATGGTCAACTCCTGGCCCTGCTGTCGTAGGGCGACTCCCTGAGAGGAAGCAGTAATTATCTCCGTGTTTAGGTTGTTAGCATAATGAAGCATTTGGTTTTCAAGTGACACCCAATCTGACGGACTTTCCTTTCCCTTGGCCAGAGGAGGCAGGCATCTGGTGGGTGTGCACAGATTAGCGCTTGAGGACACTGCAGCTTTGTGCAAAGAGAAGGAACATTCAGCTGGGACAGGCATCTGACAACGTTTTGAAGAGCAAACAGAATTTCATGGAGCAGGACCATTGGGGCTGAATCTATTTTAAGAGGACTTTGAGCAGGACTGGACTTTTCTGAAATTGGCAGTGAGAGTCCGGTTAGAGGACATGCATTGGGGAAGACCTGAGTGCAGAAGAACTGCGTGAGATACAAGAGGAAATCAGTGCAACTGGGGCATGTTGTGAGCAAGATGACTGAGGGTTTGCTCTAATTCCATAACAAAGAGAAGCTGGAAGTCAACGCACTGTTATTTATAGCTCACTGTGCTTGAAGACATTCAAGACAATTGGAGCAAACAGTGGATGGACTTGTTTTATGATGGGGGCTGCCAATCACCAAGAAGCCTCTCAGGGTCGTCAGTTGAAGAATTGTGCAGCTAGACATCGGCCTATGCAGATGTTTCTGTCCTGACAGCCTTGCGCCTGATTTCATAGAGAAGCAGAGGAGAATGTCATTATCCTCCCCTGCCAAACCTGCCAGTGGACAGGGTCTGTATCCAGTGACAAGAAACGAGTTCTCTTTGTCCTGGCAAAGTCCAGCCTCCCCTACACCCCTGTGTAGCGGACTCCCCCTTTTTCTCTACTCTTCTGGAATTTTGTTCCTGAAGTTACTTCCTTTAGCTCTTATATAAGGAAATTTTAATTTTTACTGCGCCATTTGCATCAGCATATAAAAGTGCTGCATTTTCTCCCTTTTAAATATCCTTCCCGGGACAGAATTATCCCTCCAGCTACCATCCCATTTCACTGCTCCCTTTAGGGGACATTTCCTAACAAGCGTCTCTTTCTGTTTTTGCTTTCTCACTTCTCATTCTCATTTGAGTGTATTTCAAGCAAGACTTTGATCCAACAGCTTTGCTGAAATGATCGCTATCAAGGTCACCAACAACTTTCATTTCCCTGAGTCCTGTGGTCCAGTCTGCTCCCCGGCAGCCTCGGGTAGAGTGCTCGGCCCTCACTCTCCAAACACGTGATCCACACGTCCTTCGTGAGCCCCTCATTCACCTGATCCTCTAAAGGTCGGCATGGATTTGCAGCCGATCGCTGACCTTCTGTCTGCATTTACGTGGCAGGTAATTTCCCTCATAGGCAGGGCTTTAATTTCCAAATACACAGAAAGCTCTTTCAAAGTCCTTCCCTGTTTATGCGCTTATTACTACCTGATGTTATGCTATGAATTCGTTCTTCATGTGTTTATCTTCTCTCACTAAAATATAACCTCCAGATGTGCAAGGAGCACTGTGTGTTTTTTCTGCTATTGTATCTTCGGTGCTTAAAATAATGACTAGCCCATAAGAGGAGCTCAGTAAATATATGTTGGACAAGAAAATAAAGGCACAAATAAATTAGTAAATCTTGACCAGGAAGCATCCTTCTGACTTCCCAACTCACGATGCACATAACTTAAGTGGGGAGAGCAGGTGAGAAGTACCCTTTAAAACCATCCCCTTAACTAGATTTACTTATTTATCTAGCTACTATTTTTGAAATAACATCTTACAAATACAAATGTAAGACAATTGCAAACAAATTTGAAGGTATTTGATAGGTACCCACCAGACAGATTTTTTTTTGAAATCAATTTCTGTCTTTAATTCAATGATCCCTGCTATAGAATGAATGATGTTCCCCGAAATTTATTTGTTGAATCCCTAACCTCCCTCAATGTGGCTGCATTTGAAGATAGGGCTTTATGGAAGTCATTAAAATTAAACAACATCATAAAGTTGGGGCCCTGATCTGTTAAGATTTGTGTTCGTATGAGAAGAAACTCTGGAGACTCGCTCTCTCTCTCTGTCTGCCGGGGACGCCAGGAGCAGGGCCCTGCTGAGAACCTGGCCCTGCTGACACCTGCTCTCCGACCTCCAGCATCCAGAACTGCGAGGAAATCACCTTCTGTGTTTAAGCCACCCGGTCTATGGTATTTTATTATGGCAGCCTGAACAGACTAACGCAGTCCTCCATGCTTCTTTAGTTGCTGTTTGGTTTCTTTGTTTCTTTGCACATTTATCAATGGAAATCTTCCTGGGGTGAACTCTCAATAAATGCATATCTATTTTTAAGTTCTCTCTGTGTATGAATGCACTAATATATCATATACATCATAAAGTATATACCAAAAGAGAAATTAAAAAATCTTACAATATAGGTAAGGTAGACATAATGTTAAAATTTACTGCTAATCACGGCACCAAGCTATCTTTTGCTAATATCTCAATGCATGATGTCATGGTTAATGTGGGTGGGAATAAATATGTACTGTATCATAACACAGTGTTAGGGAGTAATAAGTGCATGAGTCTTCTGATAATTTGAATGTTTTAGGCTGTTTTTTTCCAAACTCAGTTAGACCATCATCATTTGCCTCATACGAAGGTTGATGGAGACTCTCCAGAAAGCAGCCCTTCCTCTGCTGGTCATGTGTGCTTGCACTGTAAGTTCCGTGTTCAGTAAGTACTTTCTACACTGGAACCTGTGAAAGCCAGCTGTCCTTTCGTGGGACTTGACTTAGTGAGACTTGATCGTATCCACATTTCTGTTTACTGCTGTGTGTAAGGTGGCATCCACACGACTTCCGTGGCAGTATTTGTTGAGGGTGAGCAGAGAGACAGGATAACTTGTTAACCTCTCCAGGTGTGGCCTGTATTCTGTTTGCATGAGGCCCTGTGTCCACCCACATGTGACGTGTGACCAGCTGATACTTGGCTGAAAAGGGGCAACGAGTGCTAGTCCACATAGTAAATACTATTCAGGTCAACATTCTCTTTTTAAAATACAACTATACAATATACAAATGGAAATTCTAAGAAGAAACCCTAGAATTTCTAAGATGAAACCACGGTCCCATTTCACAACCTCTCTGGGCTATGCATCTGCCTTGTATGCTCCCCGGGTAAGTATGGGACACACACCATAGGTTTGCAACACCTGAGTTTTTCCAAATGTTGCCTTTAATATTAATAGGTTGTCATCTTGTTGTTGTTGTTCTTCTTCTACTTCTTTCTTTTCTTTTATAATAATGCCCTGTGGCAGTTAAATTTTATGTGTGTGGCTAGGCAATGACCCATAGTTGCTTGGCCAAGCACTAGTCTAGACGTTGCTGTGAGGGTATTTTGTGCATGTGATTCACACAGTCAGTTGACTGTAAGTAAAGATTGCCCTCTATAATGTGGATGTGCTTCGTGCAAACAATTGAAGGCCTTAAGGGCAAAAATTGAGGGTTTTGGAGAAGAAGGAATTCTGCCTCAAGACCATGACATAGCAATCCTGCCTGAGCATCCATCCTGCCTGCCTGCCCTGCAGATTTTGGAAGGATTTGCCAGCCCCCACAATTGCACGAGTCAGTTCCTTAAAATATATATACGTGTGTGTATGTGTGTATATATGTTACTTTATATACAGTCTAATATATATTAGTTTAGTTAGAGAACTAGTTAGGTTTTGGAAAAACCTGAATCATACATACAACTTATTTAAAAAACAATACATATTCAATTAATAAACTTTAGAATACATACAGGTACAAAGCATAAACCCAAAAGCAACTACAGTTCTAATGTGCAGAAGGATCATTAATATAATAAAAAGCCATGAAACGTGGCTTTCCAATTATTTATTTGTTTGCCTCTTTTGTTATCCGACCAGCTTCTTAAGAGTAAACGCTTCTGGTTATGTATTTTTATGCCGTTGTCTAATACAGTGTACTCGCTAGCCCATTGTGGATTCTTAACACACACTTTTAAATACATGGCTAAGAAGATGGAAGAATAAATGGAGGAAAAGATGAAAAACCTATTAAATTATTGAACAGATATATGAATTGATAAATTTGGAGAAAATTCAAGATAAGGGTTATGAGTCAGCAAAGGAAAGGGTGGCAGATCTGTGCCCAGGAAGTAGAGGGACTGATCCGACACGGAGCATGGGAGCTGGAATGAACTTATACCGGCAACGATACGCAGGACTCTGCACTTTTTGCAGCAAGGATCAGCTCCATGAGCAGAAGAGGGCGGCGGGGCTGGTCCAGCGCCGGCGTCTGTGAGGCAGGCTCAGCACGAGGCACGAAAGAGTGAGCTGAGGGTGCGCACCCGGTACCGTCCAGGTGAGATAAGAAAGAAGGGAAGGCAAGGAGAATTAAATAATTAGCTGTCTTCCCACGGTTCAAACACACATGTGGTGGGAGAAAGAGAGGACAAGAGGAAGAAGCTGTGTGTAGTGTGATACCTTGAAGTCCGTTTTGCAGGCGTGAAGACGAAAGGGATAACGAGATACAGGACTGGACTGGGAGCACATCCTGATGTAAAATGGAAAAGAAGATCATGGGGACCAGAAAAGTGAAAACTTTGAGACAAGCACCCCGTATGGGCTCTCCACACAGGCATTGCAGTGACTCGGGAAGAGGATGGACTTAGGGAGGAAACAACGACTGTGGGCTACATAGTAACACCTTCGTGGAATTTAGCAGCGAGTCAGAAAGACGAAGAGGTGACCGGGCAGGGGTGAGAGTGGGCAATGAAGCCCCATGGGGTCTGAGAAGTGTTCAATATGGTGAAAGAGGAAAAGTCCTGAGAATGAGGTCTGGTCCTGAGACGTTTGGAGTGAGTAGCTCATGCACTGTAGAAAAGGTGAGATCCTTTGCATGGAACTGGTTTAATATAAAGTAATTTGATCATCTATTGGAATTTGCTTCTGTTGTTAAATGCTAGAAAGTTTAGATCATTGGAAATTTAAGGGTTTCATTCTGTGTTATTTTGCTTTTAACAGGTCAAAGGATTCAGGTCTTATGTGGACAAGGCTAGATCAGATAAATAGCATTCCAGTAATTAAAAGAGACGGAGACAGGTAACAGCAGACGCTTTGGCACCCAAGGGAATTCGCTAAAACTTAGAATAAAGAGGCCAAAGAGAATGAAGGAGAATTGAATGGAATTACTGCCTCTTTTTCCATTGCCTGGGGTTAGCAAGGATAAACAGGTAAGGTTTACCATTGGATTATAAAATGTGCTACTATTAATCTACATTTTTCAGTTCTCCCTGGGCATTTAAAGTGAATAAATGCAATGATAACTTTGGTCAAATAATGAACCAAGTACAAAAAGCTTAGTTTTATCATTTGTAAAATCGTTCTCTTTTCAAAAGATTCTATATTTAACTTACTGACTCATAGATCTATTTAGGAAAGAAATGTGCAATTTTATTTTTTAATTTCAGTAACTTTTGAAAAAACCAATTTATAAGTAGAAATTTTTTTTTTAGGGATTCAAAGATTTCTTTTTGCATTCAGCCAACCTCTTTGTCGAATATTTGATGTTTGTGACAGTAATTTTCTGGGCACATAATTTGCTAATTATAAAATGGCCCAGTTGGAAATTTCTGGCCATAGTTGGAATGGGCAAAAGGAAAGGAAATAGTTCTCATTGGTTATTCGAGCACACTGAGTTATTTGCATCAGTATTTATGCAGACGTGGATGAATCTGGAAAACTTATTGAATTCATAAAGTGTTTCAACTAGCATTTTTTGTTTTTTATTTATTTTGAGTTCTTTTGGAGGCAACCTTTTGAATAATCTACAACATAGCACTCTGTGCATTGGTGATACTTTCTTACTGTTCTGGCCTACACAAGCTGATCTTTTCTTAAGAGTTCAGAGTCTTTCTATAAATGATGTGTGAGAAAGTAAAAGAGCAGCAGATTTTATTTTCCCTATTTTCAACTGGAGGGAAAGTTGACATTCAAGAAACTTAAATGTCAGCCTGAAGCTCAGGTGTGCTGATTGTACTTTGATGCTTTAGCTGTGGATCCAGATGGTCTCTCTGAAGCAAAATCTTACAGATGATCATGAAATTTTAGACTCATAAGATCTTATGGCAAGGACATCACCTGGGGAAACCACTCAATTCAGCCTTCAGTTACTCTGTGTGCGTGTGTGTGTGTGTGACTTGTGATCATTTTGTATAGTTTGTTCTTTTCTTTAAGATGTCCAATGAACAAAAACATTTCTATGTAATGTTTTTCAGTAAATCTATTGCCCTAGAAATGCTTCTGTTAAAAATAAAGATGCCTTAAAAAGTCAGAAGGCAAAGAGGGTGCTCCGCGTTAGATAATTGCACATAGAGCAGCGGCCACAAATCTGAAGTTAATACAATAAACCATTCTCTGGAACACGGAAGAAGCTTCTCTCACCTTGTTCATTGGGCACTATGATGAGAGCATTAGAAAAAGAACATGGGGGAACTTTAGTAACTATGTTAACAGGAGCCCACATATGTGGAATATATGTTCATTGATTTTATAACTTCCTTAACAATGGTAGGATCTCAGGACACTTTAACTTCTTTAATCCCTTCTTTCTTCTTTTTTGGTATCATAGATTTTAGTTACATATATCCCATGAAGATTTAAACTCCACAACACAATATTATTATTGTTTTATACCGTGGTTGGTAAACAAGAGTTCTTAAGTAAAATCCTGCCTGCTGCTTGCTTTTGTAAATGCTTTATGAGAACACAGCCACGCCTAATATTTTACTGGTGTCTGTGGCTGCTTTTGCACTACAGTGGCAGAGTTGAATAGTCATGACACAGGCAATGTGGCCTATTCACCTGAAGTATTTACAGCCTGGTCCTTTGCAGAAAAAGCTTTCCAATCCTTGTTTTATACTATTAATTTTAATTTCGATTTACCCCACACACGTATCCCTCCCATTGCTGTTTTTTCCTTCCTGATTTTCTGTGTGTGTGTCTAGGATCATTTTCCTTCTGCAAGGACTCTCGTTAATGTTTCTTTCAATGCAGGCTGCTGGTAAAAATGTTCATTTGCCTTAATTTTAAAAGGATTTTTTCCGGATATAGAATTCTAGTTTGGAAGCTATTTTAATTTTGATTTTTTTTTTTTGACACTTTACATGTGTCATTCCATTGTCCCGTGCCTTCCATCGTTCTTACTTAGATGTCGTCGAACAGAATTACTGTTGCTCACTGGCAGGTGACGTGTCCCTCCCCTTCACTCCAGCTATACTGCTCTAAGATTTTCTCTTTATCCTCTTCTGCTGCATATTTTTAGTAACTGCTGTGCTGTGATTTGTCAAAGTGTGGTTTTCTTTGTATTTATTCTGCTTGATGTATGCGGAGCTCTTTGAATCTGTGGGTTGGCATTTTTTATAAGTTTTGAAAACTCTTCAACCATTTCTTTTTAGATATTTCTTCTGTCTCATTCTCTTTCCCTTCTTTTTATGGTACTATAATTGCTCTTATGTTAGATCTTTTTACTGTGTCTCACATGTTTCTTATACTTATTTTTTACATTTTCCTTCCTTTTTTTCCCTCTGTGCTTCAGTGCAGCTATTTTATATTGGCTTATTATTATCCTAACTCACAAATCCTCTTTTCTGTTTTGTCTCGTCTGTTTATTCCATCCATCGAGTTCTTAGCTTTAGCTATTATAATTTTCAGTTCTAAAATATAAATTTGATTCTTTTTATAAAATCCAATTGTTTTGCTAAATTATTTATTTTTCATCTATTTTTCCATTTTCTTCATCATTATAACCATGGGTATTTTAAAGTCTTTTTCTAATAACTCCAATATCTGATAGTGTTTGAGGCTGTTTCTGATGTCTTGGATACTGGACATGAGTCTTGTCTCTTGGCATGCCTCATATTGCTGACAAATTATAGCACCTCTAGATGATGCTGTCTTCCTCTAGGTAGTGGTTCATTTCTACAGAAGGCAGATAGAGTGGGGACCGATGACTGACAGCCGAAGTCAGGGACTGAGTTGCCATGAATCAGAATGTGGTTTTGCAGGTGCTGTCTGCTTGTGTTCTATCCTCATCCCAGAGGTCACCCTCCAGCAGTCCCATCTAATAACCTGAGATGTTCTCTGGGATTCTAGCTAGTTCTGGATGCTGAGGCTTATCTCCTTAGCACCATTAGACTTCCAAACACTGTTCCATTTGGATTCTTTGCCTCACACTTGATGCAATTCAAGGCTTCTGAAAATGTCCTGAGGATGAAACTAGCTAAGGATTGGACTCAGCTCCCTGCCTCTCACTGCTTATAATAATCTTGTCCTCTCTGTCTCTACTCTTCATCTCTCCAGTCTTATGAGGTTGTGAAACTTTATGCTGCCTTGCTGTCTTTCAGCAGCAGCTTCTGCCTGGAATTAAATGACCACATCTTCTGCCTCTCACCCTATGCCCAGTATCAACAAGCTTCTTGGGAAGAAAAGTTGATGCAGAACAGCTAAACTTTCTGTGTGGTCTTTCATGGTTGGTTGATTCATCAGCTCTCAGATGCCTTCAAAAACATGCACTTTTAATTTTATCTGGGCTTTTAGTTGTTCTTGTCTAGAATATTGATCTCCCATAAGCTCCTTTGTCATCTCTGCAGTGGAAGTTCAATTGCTCCCTGAAATAAATATGGATTTAGCACTCAAAATATATTTGAAGGCTTTTTCTTTTTAATAAGTGCTAAGCATGACCAACTGTTTTAATTGACTTCAAAATCTTTTTTCCAAGTGGTGACACTTGATTGGTTTCATTGATGTCACTACCACAAGTGGTTTTAAACCATTTTATTTCTATTATTATTTTAATGATCACTGTGCAAGAAAATTGAAAATAAATCACCTCATACTTGAATCAATGCATATTACATTATTTTGCTTAAAGTTTCAAAAGCATGCTGTAGAGTATTTATTCTGGAAGGAAAGAAGTTAGATATTTAGATGAACCTAAAATAGTCTAGTGACTTGATGATTTACATTTTTAATGTTCTTTTCTAAGTAAGACAAATGGAAACTAGCAGCCTGGTTAAACTTTATGATGGCTTAAGCTAGGACACTCTGTTCATAAATTATGGGTGGTGGGCTGTGGTTTATCTAGAATTAACTGAAGCTGCAATTATAACTATCCAAGTGTGTCAACCTTCCTTGTCAGGCTGACTGTGGCTGTGAAGGTTGCTGAGGAAGGAAGGTCGAGCACCTTGATGGGATGATTGACAACCCAGAGATTGCTCTAGGTGAATCGCCTCTGCATGTGGCACTGCCTGATATGTCCTCGTAAAAGTGATTCATCCCTAATAACCTCCTTTAAAAATATTTTGCTTCTATCTGTCTGTGCTCAAGAGTGAGCCTCTGATTTAAAATTTTATGCCCTTGCTGACTTTACCCCTTTAAAAATAAAGAGAATATGGACACGATGTTTGCTCAGTTTCCTACGCACATCTGGCTTCCAAGTACCTTATTTTTAATACATCATTTTTTTAAGGTAAAAAGTGAACATAAGTAGTAAATTCTTACCAATTAAGATCAACTTAAACTGAATTTTGAGCACTTATAGAAAAGGTTTATATTGATGCTTCTGCTATTAAGAACGAAAAAGTTAACAGAAAAGTTTAACCACTTTGGGACCAGCGTCGACTATAGTCTACAGCCACAGATGAACGCGCACAGCGACTTTAGCCGACAGCCGTAATATGAAGGCTCACGGCTGAGCGTCGACTTTAGCCGACAGCCATGATATGACTTTTCTAATTTTTCATTTATCAAAATAAAATTGTGAACATTTAAAAATAACGTAATGAAA
>CAUYPO010106965.1:0-20811 GCA_963574435.1 Cheirogaleus major
TCCGCCAAGGCCTTAAAAGCGTGTGTGCTTCCCCGTTCGGGGTCTCCGCAACATGTAAGAAGAAAGGAATATCCCCATTAAAGCGCTGTCAGAAGAACTCCAGTTGCCGTGTCTTCCTTGCTGGCGAGGCGGGCGCGACACTTGGGACCAGGCAGCCTCTGGGAATTGTGGGGAGTTCTCCAGGAGAGCCCGGGTTGGACCAACCCCACCCAGTGGTTCGGCCAAAACCAAACCAAATCTGTCAGACCTGCTACAGCAAGGACCATCTGCAGAGCACACAACTCCAACCCCACCCAGTCACTGCTCGTGCTGGAAGCTGACATTAATTTGGCACTTATATGCCAAGTGCCTTACACCTTTAGCTCACTGAATCCTCACTGTAAGCCCAGTGAGACAGGCATCATTATCCCCATTTTACAGGTGAGAACACTAGGGCTCAGAGAGGTGAATCTAGGTCCAAGGAGATAACAGGTATAGGGCTGCGGCCAGGCGCGATGGCTCATGCCTGCAATCCTAGCACTTTGTGAGGCCAAGACAGGCAGACTGCTTGAGCTCAGGAGTCTGAGACCAGCCTGAGCAAGAGCGAGATCCCATCTCTACAAAAAATACAAAAATTGGCCGGGCATGGTGGCATACGCCTGTAATCACAGCTACCCAGGAGGCTGAGGCAGGAGGATCACTTGAGCCCAGGAGTTTGAGGTTGCTGTGAGCTATGATGATGCCACTGTACTCTAGTCCAGGTGACAGAGTGAGACCCTGTCTCAAGAAAAATAAAAATAAGTATAGGGCTGGGATTCAAGCTCAGGTCTGGCCATCTCAGAAGCCTAGGCCCTTTCTACCACACCTGGCTGTATGTGCTCCCACCTCCTGCCTCCGTCCTCCATCCCTCTCGCAGCCCAGCTCGCCTCCAGGGGCCTGCTCACCTGTGGGTCCTTGCCCTTGAAGCTGCACTGCTGTTTCCTCTCTGCGTCTGCACTCCACCGCAGCTGGGGAGCGAGACAGGAAGGTGAGTGTGCAAGGAGAATGGAGGGTCCTCTGAGCCTCCCTCCTCTCCCATCTGCATCGTCCTCGGACCCAGAAGGTCAAGCTTCCAGTCCATCCTCCCTTTGCCACCCTCTGCCCAGAGAGGCAGCCCTGGGCGACATCTCTCACCTGCTGGTATTCCCCACCCGGCAGGAAGCTGAGGTTGCTGTTCAGAGCAAAGAGGGCCTCGCGGGCTCCCACGTACAGAGTCTTGCCATCCCTGCTCAGCAGAAGGGCCGTGTAGTTGGAGATGTTTTCAGCTTCAAATCTGAGGACTGGCCGCTCTTTAGAGCCTGGGGAGATGAAGATGGATGTTACCTGGAGCCACCCCTCCCACGGGACACCTCTTACAACAACTTCTAGAATAGGACCGTTTAATTGAAGGCAAGTCAGCAAGGCAATGGGTGGCAAGGGGCTCGGGGGAGGGGGAATGGCATTCCTGGACTCTGAGACATCACATAAGAAACAATGCACAGAGATGGATGTAAAAGAACATTAACTATAGCACCATTCACATTCATGAAAAATGGGAAGAGTCAGTCCAACCATAGGGAACTGGGTGAAAATAAATCATGATTCTCTATTCGGTGGAATACTACGCAGCTGGTAAAAATATTATATTAGAAATGCCTGAAAGGCATGGTCAAAATATGAAGCAAACTAAAACGTAAAGTGATGGTTTCTGAGCACATAGTATTAAGAAAGGAAAATACATGTGACACTTTCCTTTGAGTAACATTAGACCCAAAGAGAAGGAAATGTAAGTGCAGCCCATTCCTCGGCCCTGCAGTGAACGTGACTTACAGGCACACAGCAATGCAACGCTGGGCAATAGTCTCCAATGCTGAGCACCACCCCACAGTCACTCACAGAAGACTGATGGTTACTAAACAGAATGGGAAAGCCATCAACCTTGACGCCAGGGACTGGAACACACAACAGACAGACATCATGATGGGGGCAGCGGTTAGGAGTGGAGACTCTAATGCAGGCGTCCTCAAACTACGGCCCGCCGGGTGTTTTTGCCGCCGCTGCCTGTCAGGCTTAGCAGCCGACTCGTCCCGGGCCCACAGTGCGCACTCTCCAATGGTCTGAGGGACAGTGAACTGGCCCCCTGTTTAAAAAGTTTGAGGACCCCTGCATGTCTTCACCTGAGACCACAGAGGGTCACAAGACGCTGTCAATGGCTAATGGAATAAGAAACACAGGAATGGAGGCTTAAGTGTATTATTTTAAGTTGCAAAGGCAACCAGCGACGGAAGTAAATACAGCACGGTGGCAGAGTCGCGCTGGGAGGAGGTGGGGAAGGGCGAGGTAAGAGATGGAAGGCCTTATTTTCTCAGCAAGTCAGGAAGTCGGATGAGCCCAGAGACAGTGGTGTAAGCATCTTACTTGCAGAGATGGAGGAAGCAACGGCAGAACAAGAATGCTACGTGATTAAAAGTTGTCCCTTTTAGATAAGCCTAGGGCTGGGGACGACTGAGACAGTTTTTGCCTTACAATAAACCATTCTACACTTACAAAAACAGCGCGTGCATCCTTGATACAAACTGTAAATATCTTTCATTGTTGCAGAAGAGGTAATAACAAGGAAAGACACTAATTAGCCACCAGCAAGTGAAAATGAAGGTTGTAAAGCAAATAGTTATGTATGGTCAGATTCTACTTTCTGTGGGAAAAATATAAACATAGAAAAACATTCAGAAGGATGTATCACAAAATGCTGAAATGTGGAATCTCTGGTAGGATGGGTAATTTTTTTTTTTCCTTTTCACTTGTTGCCGTTTCTGGATTCTATGATAAACAGGTTATACTCATGTAACGTGAAAGACATAAATTAGAGAGAAGGAAGGAGAAAAAAGAAATACCCTGCGTATCTACCAGAGTGCTGATTATGCTTTGAGTTACTAATGGGTTTGGAGAGAAATTATTTTAAAAATTCTAAGCAGCTGATGAGAACAGAAAAACAAGCAAAAGCAGCCGCCCTGACCAGCCCCAGGCACATCCAGCTGCCAGTGGGTCATGACCACTCACACAAACACGGTCTCCTGAAGCCGAGGAAGCAAAAAGTGCAACATGCCCAACCAAGCAGCTGTGAGGACGATTTCAAGTGTGTTTACATGTCAAGTGTGTTTACATACCCCCAGCCTGGTTCCACCAAGGGCAAGGAAACACAAAGAGAAGAAAGTAGTGAAATAGCAACATTACAATCAGGAGTGGAGAGACAACACATCTGAAGGGAACATCTAAACCCGCAAGGAAGAAACAATTCACACAAGCAGGTCACATCTTCCCGCAGCTACAGGCTGCACATCTGGAGTGCTGGGCCTCCCAGCGGCCAAAGCAAAAAGAGAAACAAAGTTACTTCGTCCCCGCCTTCCAAGAGAAGCCAGGCGGAGCTTCCCAGCAGACCTGCTGAGGCGGGGTGGACAGCACCTCACCAATCAACAGGATGACAGGGTCCCGAGGCCATCCCTCACGACATCTCCTGGTGAGGGAAGGTGGTGACGCATGGGGACCAGCACAGGAATTTATGGGGAATGTGTTTGGCTCTGCGGCTGGGGGTCTTGTCACACTCTGGAACCAGCTAGAAGTGGGGCTGCGCTGAGCTCACAGGGGAAAGTCCTGCCCACAGCCCGAGACCACCCAGGGTGACTGCAGTCCGAAGGTGACTCTCTTTAAACCAGCAAGAGCCTCTCTTTATGGAAGCCCCAAATCACTGGACTCTAGGCCTCTGCCCAGGGTTCCTCACCCCACGCCACTTCCTCTCGGCACTCTGCGCGCTGGGAGGCCCAGGCGAAGCTCCCAGCACTGACCTCCCCCACTTCTGCAGATCAGAAAATTTCCCAGCACACTGGGGCCTGTCACGTTACTTGTACTTTATGCCGTGGACCAATGAGCCTTTTGGAACAAGCAGCCTGACGCTCCTGTGCCCCGCCCGGGAGAACCACCACCACCCTAAGGAGACCCTTCTCCTTGGCGCCCACAGGTCCCCTCCTCTGGGAAGGTGCTGTGCTCAACCCGCCTCAGATGCTAAGTCTCTGCCTCCCCACGACAACACTGAGGTGGGTGCTGTTGTCATCCCCAGTTTGCAGATGAGGAAATCAAAGCTCAGAGAGTTGAAGCAACTTATACAAAGCCCCACAGCAACAAAGGAGCTTGGGCAGGGTGCCAGCCCAAGAGCTTCCTTCCTGAGCACACGGTCTGCAAAGCACAGGGCCGATGCTCCAGCCTTTGGGGCTTGCCTCCGGGGATTTTGGCGTGCTGGTCTGGGACAGGGCCTGAGAACGTGCAGTTTTACCAGCTCACAGGTGACTCTGAAGTAGGCTGCCCGAGGACCACACTTCGAGAAGCATAAGTAGGCCCTTCCGTAAGGCAGCGTACACATCATCTCACTGAGCTGCAGTTTCCTCATACACGTTACCGGGATAATGAAAAAAATAAAACTCACAGGCGTGTCATGAGAAGCCCGTGAGACCAGGACAAAGAGCTGCTGTGGCCCCTCCTCGTTTTTTGCATCCTCCACGAAGTTTTCTGAAAGCCAGGACTGCTTTAAATATGCCAATGTTTATCTGCCAGCAGAGGCGCGTTTCCACCTGGGCAGGTGCTATTAAGTCTGAGCAGCAGGCTGCCCTTGGAATCTGTCCAGCACAGAATGCCAAGAGACAGAGATAAGCCGAGGTCCCAGGTGGCGGCTCGACTCCACGTACGCCTGGGCGAGGAGGTGGAAACCTGCCAAGGGTCCTGCCGACGGCGCGGCCAGGCTGGAGGGGAAGCCGGGGTTCAGGCCAGTCCTCTGAACAGCCAGCTTCTCAAGAACCCCCGGACTCCTCCTGCACGTTGGGAGTACGATAAATGAAGTGACGAAGGGATGGAAAGCAGAAATGTGCCTTGGAGAGTGGGCCAGGGGCCCCCTACACCAGGCGTTCCCATGTTGGGGATTCCCCGCCACGCCTGTCCTCGTCCCTCCGTCCTGAGCCGCAGACGAGAAGCCATGGTGTGCTGATGGCCTTGGCCCCATGGTCCCCCTTCCGCTGGTGGACCTCGCCAGGCCTGGCCAGTGGGGCTGGCTTCCCAACTGGGAGTCTCAACAGGCAGAAATTAAGGGTGCAGACTGGAGTCAGAGACCGGGGTTCAAATCCAGCCCCTGCCACCTACTAGCTGTGTGCCACCAGGACCAGCCACTTAACCTCCTAAAGCTTCGCTTTCTTATCTGTCGAATGGGGAAAATAATAGCACTTTGCCTCATAGGGTTGTTATGAGAAGAAATGAGATTATGTATGTAAATAATAATATACATAATAACCTGCATTTACCGGGAGCTTTCTTCAAAACAACTCTGCACACGTTATCTCAGGGTGGCATGGTGTCTGGCACACGACCAACACTCAACAAGTGGCTCAAAAACAAATCCAAAAGCCCTGCAGGAAAATCCAGCCCAGCAAGAGCTGCCACCAGAGGGATGGGGCTGCCTTGGGGGAGCTGGGCCTCCCTCACCCACTTGGTGAGAGATCTTAGCCTGGCGATGCTAACCTCGGCCTGCACCTGGTCACATAAGGGTCTCCTGGCCAAAGCAGAAAGCATCGGCTCAGAAATGGGGGCATGTGTGTGACAGACATGTGCTGTGTGCATGAGCTGGTCCGTGCTCAGTGCTGTGAACAGTGTTGTGAGCTAAGGGCCCCGGTGCCTGGGGTCACCTCCAGAGTGACAGAGTAAGAGCAAGACGTCTGCGCAGGGCCCTGCCTGCGTGTGTGTCTGTGTGCACCACACTGAAGCCTGTCCCTGCCTGTGTGCTCGCTCCTGGGCACTTTGTGCAGAAGTGACTGGGGGGGGAGTCCTACACTTTGCTCCTCTACACCTCAGGGTCAGTCTTAGCTTTTATGCTGCTCTCTGCTGTGCCAAGGACAGTGCCCTGCTCGGTGTCCTGGTCTGCCTGTGCTGCTCGGATCCATCTCCCCAGCGGGTTCGTCCAGTATGAAGAAAGCCGGGCCTGCCCGAGGCCGTGGCTGGTTTTCCCAGTCGGGATGAAACCTCTCCATCCACCTAGGGCGGGCCTAAGCCGGTGGCTTCTCCAGGGCCAGCGCTCCCGCTAGGCAGACCACCCTCCAAGAAGGCAGGATGGGGGCTGGCCTGGGGTGCCCCAACACCAAGCATCCCTGGAAGGAGAGGGCACGTTGGTTTGGGCAGTGAGAGCCACCTGCAGAACCCACTCCCCAGCCCAGCGAGTGGGGCTCTCAGCAGGAAGTGACGTGGGAACAACTCAGCCCCCAGCCCCATCCAGAGTTTCCCCCTTCCCTGTGACTCAGCCGGAAGCTTGGGGCTCTCCGGGGTGAGACGGGAATAGGGCTCAGCACCGTCCCCACCCCGGGCAGTCCCCACCCTGGGCCAGGGAGCGAGCTGGGGCAGGGCCGTGACTCAGAGCCCCACCCCACCTTTCTCTCCACCGTGGCTCCCGGCTCCGCAGCGAGACGCTGACCTGGCCCTAACTAACATCCTGTCCTGCACAGGCCCTGGCAGGATGAGGCCAGAGAACACCAGCTTCCCTGTGCAGTCAGAGCAAGGAAGGGGCCTCCCGTGGGGGGAGGCAGCCAGCCGTCCCTGCTGCCCCCCCAGAGAGGGGTCTGGGCGGGACGAGTGCCTAGAGAGCCTCCGGAGAGGCCTGTTGGAGCACCTCTTCCCCAGTGACGTCACACCAAGTCACCAGAACCCTGGACACACTTGTCCGGCCAGGAGTGCTGACGGCGCACAGGCTGGGCACGGCTGGCTGACCTGGACGCTTCCTTCCCTCCACGCCGCCCAGCGCTGGGGCAGGAAGCAGCGGGCAGCGCCGCCTCCCCAGGCTGTGTGAGCATGGAGGAGGGGGCAACACTGCTGTCACCAGGCCAGTGCCAGGGCAAAGTCCCGGCCAGGGGACGATGGTCACTGTGTGCCAAAGGTCCTCCCACAGGCTGAGGGAAGCAAGAAAGAGGAAAAAAGGGCCAGGGCACCCAGCCTCCGGGCATTTGCGTTCCTGGGGTGGGCGTCTTCCGGAAAGCCTGCCTCCCACTGGCCCCTGCCAGAATCCCCAGGTGGCCCCCGGCTGGCAGGGCCAGCACAGCCCTCACCTGGGACCTGTGCCACAGTGGCACAGCCTGCTGGCATCACCTCAGGAGCCCGCCCTCCACTGCCCGCTGCAGAGGACCACCCAGGACCACGGTCAGCTCCTCGTCTGCTAGGGGCTGGCTCTTGCCTAACCACCCCTCCCTCCTGAGGCCCCTGCCCGGTCGCCTTCCTCCCTCACTTTTCCTGAGGAAGTTGGGGCCGTTAGGCATAAACAACCTCAACTCTCCACCGGGGTCTCAGAGACCAAGTCCTGGGTGATCAACTCTCCTCCTGAGAAAGCAGTTTGTTTCTTCGATGCCCGGTCTAGAAATGTCTGTGCCTCGCTCCCCGCTTAGACAAACTCCTGAAGAGAACAGCCGCCCCTGCCGCCTCCACTCCCCCCTCCCGCAAACCCCTCGGCGGCGGAGTCAGGCCTCAGTCAGCCCCACGTTGGGCAGGGTCAGCCCCGCCATGGCCAGACCCCATGCTCAGATCACACCGCCCCGGTGAGCCCCCTGTGCTCTAGGCGTCTGTGCCCCAAAAGTCTCAAGGATGACTTCACAGCTCCCTCACGCTCCTCCTGGGCCTCCAGCCCCCAAAGAGCTGACGTAGTTTAGTGCTTACTAAGCCCTTCAAATGGATTAAGCCGTAGAATCCTCACAAGGCTGTCGTGACGTGGGGTTTATTACCCCATTTCAGTGGGAGTCGCCCAGGTAGGAAGAGTGGCGGGCTTGAGATCTGAACCCAGGCTACCGGGCTCCAGAGTCTGTGATACTAACACCCTTCCCCGCCTCAAGCCTTTGTGCGCGAATGTTCTTGCTCTCCGGGGTCTGCTCTTGGCCCTACTCTTCTTCTGTGCAAACCCCAGGTCACACACCCACTCCCGTCACTTCCGTGACGTGGATGCTGGTGACCCCCAAGTGCAGATCTCCCTCCAACGCCAGACTCCACAGAGCGGGAGACCCTCCGTGGACACCTCCCACCACCGCCTCCCCTCTTGTGGTCCCACTCCCCGGCTTGGGATCCGTCTGCAGGGTGCTGCTCACCAGGGTGCCCTTTCCTCCTCCCTCTCCCTCACCTGTAGACATCCAAGCTAGAATCAGATCCTGCCAACTTTCCCTCCTCAGTATTTCCCAAATCCATTCCCTTCCTGATCTCTGATACTGCAGTCCTAAGCCCGGTCACTATCCTCATTCACCCAGGCCACGGCTGCCTCCCAAGAGGCTCCCTGCCTGCAGGCCAGCTGTTGGCTGCAGCTGGAGGGCTCTCTAGGAACTGTCACTGTCCTGTATAAAACCTTCAATGATGCCCCATCGTCTAAGCTCCTAACTCACCAGCCCACCACCCACCACCCTCCTGTTTCAACTGAGTGACACGGAACTGCAACGCAAGGGCCCGTTTCTCATCTCTGCTCTTTGCTCCGGCAGTTGCCTCTGCCTGGAAGGCCTTCCCTTCGACTAACTCACACTCATCCTTTGAGACTGGCTGGGTTTCACCTCCTTCAGCAGGCCTTCCTGAATCCCCAGCTGGGCAAAGGCCCTTCTCTGTGTCTCATCATTTCCTGCTCACACCTCTCACAGTGCACCTGCGACCCTGGTGACAATCCTAGTGGGCTTTCTGTGCCCATCTCTGCCACCAAGCTCAGCACGCCTTTAGGGTCAAGGCCATGTCTTACCACATTTGCAATACCTGATCAGGTGAGTTCCAAGCACTTGTTCTATAAACATTTGTTGGTAGAATGACTGAATGACAGAGTCCCCCAATTCAGAGTGCTCTGGTCCAAGGAGGGGCCCCAGATTCAAAGGGAGCAACATGGAGGTCCTGAAGCTTCATGCTCGCAAGTGTCTGAAAAGCACTGCTTCCACTCTGCCCCCTCTCCCCAAAGCACTGAACACTCGGCCCTAGAATCCTAGGGGCCATAGATAGAAGTGTAACAGCTTAAAGTGTTACAGTTAGAGGGGAGACAAGCCTCAGGGACCAGGCAGGGCATCGAACATGGAGTTACAAGACCTGTGTGTGTATCTCAACTTTATCACTGACTTGCTGTGCAACCCTGGATAAGTCACCTGCCCTCTCTGAGAGGGAGGCCTTGCAGGATTGCTGGGAAGACCAAGTTCCGCACTCATGAGGGACCACTAACATCAGGTGCGGCCCTGCCCGTGCCCCCCACTCCTTCCACTGGCTTCTTTCCTCCCCACTCCTGCTCTAGGCCTTTTTCACATGCAAGGTGCTTTCCCCTGGCCGCCTGAGAAGCCCACTCCTGCAGAGAAGGGAAGGACAGGCTGGGTGAGGGTGCAGCCACCTGGAGGCAGGAACCCTCCCTGGAGAGGTGGCTGCTGCTGAGCCCCAGATGCTTGCTGCTCCATGGCGAGGGGGCCCGGCCTTGCTAGATCTTCAGAAAAGCTGGAAACCTGGATTTTTGTGTAAAATTTCCTAAGTTTTAAATTCAGCGACTAATTTAAAATTTTTCTAAAGCACTTGGGAGGCCGAACAAAATCTATCTCCAGGCTGGCTCTGGCCCAGTGCCCGTCTGCACAGCTCTGTCAGAGACATCCGCCCCCAGGCCCCTGTGCTCCGTGGGGGCCTCGGCTGGATCCCTTGTCCTGTCCAGGGATTGACTTCATTAGGTTTCTTTACCAGATGTAAATCTGTACCCCGTAACTATATAAGGGCTGAGCTGGGTCATTTTGCTACTTCTGTACAATTCACAGGTGAAGCGGAGGTAGCTGTCCTAGTGAAAAGAACATGGTTACTGAATCAGAGAACTGTGCCCAAGGCTTGGTCCCAAACCTTTCTAGTTGCATGACCCTGACGATATGAGTTAGCCTCTCTGAGCTTCGGTTTCCTCAGCTGTCTGACAAAACAATGCACCTTCGCCCCCAAGAGCAGCACCTGGCACATAATGAGCGCTCCACAGTGAGCAGTCTTCTTCCCTCCTCCTGGAGGACTGGCCAGAAGAGGCCAGGAAAGAGGAAGCCCGTCGGTAACTGGCCCTAGTTAGGAGTATGGTACCACAAGGGCTCCTGTCTCCCACCTACTGTGCCCGCTTTGCCACAGGCCCCGCCTCTCAGCAGTACGCCGGACTGCAGACTTGGCTAACACGTGGGCCCGCACAAGTGCAGAGCGGAAAGCTCCCAGCAAGAGAGAGAGCACAGGCTTGGGAAGCAGGACTCTAGGACCTGGACAAAACGCCTCACCTCCATGACCCACAGCTATCCCATCTGCAGGACAGAACTACTAAAAGCCTGGTGCCCGCAGTAGCCCACCTGTCACCTCATCTGCTTCCTCCTTCTATGCACTGCATGCTGGAATGCCAGATGTGCCACCTAAGGGCTGGCTCCCGCCCTGTGGCAGAGATGGGCAGCAAGAGCAGTGGCTAGGGAGCGACTGGGGAGACCCCACAGGGCTGGGAGCAGAGGAAAGGCTTGTGGCCTTGGGAATGGCAAGAGACAGAGTGGAGCCCTTACAGGACCTCAGGCATCTGTCCAAAGATGGCTCCCTCCATGCGAGCCGTTCTCTTCCCAGGACAGGGAGGTCAGAACGCAAGGGGGAGGGGCAGGGAGGGCCAGCTGGGGAAAAGCAGCTGGAGAATGTAGCCCAGAAAGACTTCCCAAAAAGCCAATCTAGCGAGGGCAGGCCTGGACCACAGGAGCCTTGCGTTTTGTTGTTCCTCCTCCTCCAACCCCAGGAAGGACCATATCAGAAGCCCCTTGAGCCTTGCACTGGCCTGAGTGCGACTGGGGGCTGGCACAGGCCCTAAGAAGGGGACAGAGGAAGGAGTGACTGATGACGTGACCAAGTCCAGCCTTTCCTTCAGGCCTGTGCCATCCTTCCTCTTTCCTGGAGGATAAATGGGCTGGTACATCCAGATGTGCCCCAAAAGTTGTGCAAGCCTAGCGCTCTCCTGGGCTGGCACGTAGGCATTTCAACACCCGCTGAATGCGGGTTATGCAGCGGGCAGAGCAGAACCAGCGAGGGGCAGGGAGGGAGAGTGTGATCCAGCCCCAAGCAGGGGAGGTTCTTGGGGCAAAGAAGGACTTTGAAAGGGCTGAACCAGGAGCATTTGAAAACTACATTAAGCAAGATCCCTGGGAATGACCTCCAGTCAGCCCCTGGGTTCTCGCCTCGTCTTCTGCACCGAGGCACGGGTGGGGTCTGCACTACATTCTTCTGCACAGTGTAGCCCTGGCCTGGCAGGGGCGGGCCCAGGTCTTGGCCCCCAGCAGAGGGCCTGAATACCGACGGCACTCACACAGTATAGACCAAATTGATGCAAATGACCTCACCAAGCAAGGCTGGCAGGGAATTTCTAACACAGCAGAGCAGAAGCTGCTACCTTTTACGGGGGACGTAGCACGTGCCAGGCACTGTGCCAAACACCCTACATACATTATTTCACGTAATCCTCTCAGAACCCTGTGAGATGGGTCCTGCTGGTGTGCACATTTTCCTAACGTGAAAACACTCTTGGAGACAGCTGGGAGCTCGCCCCGGGTTGTGCAGTTAGTGAGGGTGGCAAGCTGGTTCTCAAAGCCCTTAGCACCACAGTTAGATCTCTTTCCACGAAGCTCTGAAGAGCCACGCAGGTGCCAGCCCACAGGACAGAGCTGCAGACACTTAAGGCTCGTGGCGGGCAGAGGCCACGTCGGTGAGAGGCCAGTAACCAGCCAGAACACTCACCACGTGGCCAGCATCCTGGGCTTCTCAGGGCAGCCTTGACCCTGCGTGCCTGCTCCCGGGTCAGAGGACAAGCAGCTGATCTGTAGCAAATGCCCAGTTCTCCCTGCTCAATGGGGTTTTGTTGACTGCAGTTTGCAGGCCCACAGATTTATGTCCAATCTGCTTCAGAAACACTGTGTCCAGGGCTTTCTAGCCAGGCACTTCTGGGACGGGGGAAATTAAAACTCCCTTTAATTGTCCAAATAAGGGGACCCAATAAGACTCTGATGAGCCACGGGAGCAGGTTTGTTCTGTTCCTTCCCAATTGGCCAGGCTGGAAGACACTGGGCCCTGTGGCCCCCACATGGGCCGTCGTTTCCTGTGAGGGTTCCGTATGAAGGACCCCAGCTGCAGGGCAAACTGGATGCTCCACTTCAAGGGATTTTGTTTTAACCCTGGACACAGCCCACTGTCCCTAGGTATCCAGGTCTCTGGATGACAGGAAAGGAGGGATGTGGCCTCCAGTACCATACCTCTGTCTCTGGGAGGCCTGTGAGGGAGGGACACTATGCCCCCGGGCCCAGCGTCCATGGTCACTATAGGCCTACCTATGATGGGCACGTTGCCAGAACACCTAATGAGCCCCCAGGGATGAGGCAGGAAACTGCCTCAGGCCAAACTCAGAGGGCGAGTCTGTTCAGTCACCAGGGCATTCAGCTCTGGGACCCCGAGCCAGCCCAAGGGCCCACAGGCAGATGGGGGGGAGGAGGTGAGGCACTGTCAGGGCTGGGAGGAAGCCGAGAGGGGAGCACTCTGGGGCCTGGTGGAGTCCAGTGTGGATATGTGCTCTCAAATTCAGGTGGCTGGGGTGCTGCCAGCCTATTCCAGGGTTCCCCTCTGGGCGGACCCAGCCCCAAGAACACGGCAGAAGGCATCTTTTCCGCCGGGACCCCCAGCATGGAGAGCAGAGTGTGGACTGCATTTCAAGTTCTCTCAACCCCTCAGCTGGGCAAGTTTGCACAGTGTGCAAAACGCGTGCCCAACTGCGGCAGCCCTGACGGGTGAACCCATGTGATCCGACCAGGGTGTGCTGGTGTGTGACAGAAGCCTGGGATGGTCACGAATTTGTGGAAGTGGGCCAGGTCCTAAAGCTGTGTAGGTGATAATAACCAAGTGCTCCAGCTGCTCTCAGGAAGCAGGTCCCCTCAGTTTCCCCTCGTAGCTCCCCAATTCTGTTGTCTAGTTACCCTGCGAGTGGCCCCAACCCGTTCCAGAGTTGGACACCAGACCTACTGCCTTCGACACAGCTCATAGGGCCATAAGTGGAGGCCATCGGATCATTTGTCCTCATCTCACTGTGCCTTCTCCCAAAGCCGAGAGAGTTAAGGGCATAGGGAGTTGTGGCCACAACAGAAGTGGTAGCAAGGCAGCAGCTGGGGTCTGGATACACCTGTTCACCTTACTTCACGAGCTGGTGGACCCAAGGGGCTGCAGTGAAACTAACACCCCGGCGCCATCTCCACGCCAGGGCGAATCTACGCTAACCTGTGCAGGATGTGCGGGAGTGAATTCTGAGCCAAATGTGTAATAAGAATGACAGCTAGCACTCACTGGGCAGTTTCTGTACCAAGCCCTGTCCTAAGGTCTTTTCAAACATCAGCTGATTTAATCCTCACAACCTTGAGGTAGGTGCTATTATTATCCCTATTTTACAGATGAGGAAATCAAGGCGCAGAGAGGTTACGTAGCTTTTTGAAGGTCATATGGTTACTAAGTGGCTGAGACAGGATTTGAACCCAGGTCATCTGCAATGTTTCAGATAGGAGTTTCAGATAGGGTAACTAGAGGCTACCAGGGCTCTGCCTTAAGTGCTGATTCTACTGTTTCCTTTTGTAAATAGGATGCTTTTAAGGGTGGGGATACTGTAAAGAAAAAGAAGTGTGGTATAGTTTCAGTTTGGAACCTCTAATTTATACTTGCTTTATTCCAATGCATACAACGTGACAACCAACAAGTTAAAGGGCTTGGAAATACAGCATCTGTTGGGCACCTGTATACTTTATCCCAGGGAAATACACCTAGTTTCATTAAATCCCCAAGACAGCCTTGCAAGACACCTACGACTGCCAGGAGCAGAAGGTGTGACTTGCCTAGTACTAGAAATGGGCTTGGGATCCAGGACCCTCTGAATCCAAAGCCTGAGGGCCCCAGGGAATTGGAGAAGCAACTAGATGAAAGGGAGTAAGAAAAGGGAAGAGTGAAGGGCTGGAAAGGGACGTGGTCACAGACTCAGACGTGAGCACCAGGAAAGGAACTCGTCCAACAAGGACGGTACTCCCAGGTCACTCTAAGGAGGGGTCACTCCCAGGGCTTGGGAACCTCAGGCCCAGAGCCGCCTCCATCCCCGGTCTGGTGGCTACTAGGAGCTGAGGTGTCCCTCCACGTCGGGGCTGGGAGGGAGGATCGAGCGCGCGCCCCACCACTGCTCCCGGCGCTGCTGCGACTTGCTGGGAATACCAGAACCCGGTGTTTATAGGGCGGCAAGCATGGGCCTCCCTCTACCCCGCGCCGCCCTCGGGGGGCGGCACCGTGGCTGGCTCTGGTCAGCATCAAAGACGAGGAGAGAGGCAGGCGGACCAGCGGGTGGCCAGCACCGCCCCCCAAATCTCCACCGAAAGTGCACCCTCCTAAGCGGACGAGCGGGGGCGAAGGCGCGCGCGAGACCCCCTCCTCACCCAGAAAGACAACGGAAGAAAGGGGCCCGCGGCCCCCGAGCTCCCCCCTCTTACCCTCCCTCCCCGCAGCGCTCTGAAAAGAGGAGGGGTCGCCCCCGACAGGCCCCCTCCTCCGTCCTTTGTCACAGCCACCTCCGCTCGAAGCCCCTCTCCCGCGGCCCTCCCCGCCCCGGCCCGCGCCCCCCGGGGTCCCCGACACTCACCCAGCTGCAGGCTGACCCGGGGGCTGAGCGCCCACGTCGCCCGCGGCGGCAGCAGCAGCACCAGCAGCAGCAGCGGCAGCAGCGGCCGGCGCGGCGAAACACCCAGCGGGGCGGCCCGCCTGCTCCCCCGGCCCATCGCGGCGCGCGACGCGGTCTGCGGCTCCGGCTCAGGTGGCTCGACTTGCCTCGCGGGCGGCAGCCCCGCCCCGCGGTCCGCCCCCGACTCGCTCCGGGGGCCTCCGCCTCACGACCTAGGGGGTGGAGGTGGGAAACCGGGTCAAGCGGGCTGCTGCGACGCGGGCCCCTCCGGCCCCGGCCCCCGGGTCCTCGCGCCAGCGCCTGTCCCGCAGCCTCGGCCGGGACGGAGCTCGCCGCGAGCGCCGGAGGGAGGGGCCGAAGGAGGAAGTGGGGCGGTTAGTCCTGCCTCTCCCCGCTCCGCTCCCCGCCCAGCCCGCCCCTCCCCCTTCCCCGGTGCCCGGCTCCGGAACCACGAGGGGCGCCAGCACCGTGCACTCTGCTGGGGGCGCGCCTGGAGGGGCCAAGCCGGGGGTCCGTAGTCGCCACGGCCGCTGCAGCGCGGGGGCGCGGACCCAAGCTGACCCCCAGTGCCCCCGCCCCCGCCCCGCAGACCCTCCCACCGCCGCCTGGCCCGCGCCCCAGCCCCTTCCGGCTCCTTGGAGACCCTCCGTCAGCGGCGTTGGGAACAAACGTGCGTCTATCCGCTGCGTGCCTCGGGAGGGTCGGGCCTTGGTCTCCTCCCTTTATGCCCACCCCATGCTCCTAGCACCCACTTGTCTGCGACCTAAGGAACTCGGCCGAGCTCGTGCTGCGGCCAGAGGGAGACCCATTGCTTGGGAGTGTAATTTCTGCACGGGTCCATCCACCGCAGGTCACGGCTGCGCGTTCACTGCAGGCTCAGCACTTAGTCTAGGTCCCTTGCGGGGGCGTCCATGCTTACAGTTCTGTCCACGCGAAGCCCTCGGGTGGAGGAGGGCAAGATTAGCTTATGTGGGATAATAGTATTTAATGTACAGCCAAGGAAGTGAGACCTACACAACCTGCACGTGGCCCAGCAGGGAAAAGAACCCTCTAAGGCTGCAGTGCAATCCTGGAGGCACCCAACCCAGTCTTCCTGCTTCTGCTCTGCTGAGACCAGGGGTTTCCAAGTACAGACTGGACGCCTTAGTGGGTTCTGAACTCAATTTAGGGGATCCCCAACAACATTAAAATATAAACAAAAAAACCCAAAATATCAAAATACAGTGATATAATAAATGGTAAGTAAGTTTTGGGAAACCTGTTTCAGCTTTTTCCTAAGTGTGCACAGGATTACAGTAAAATACAGTAATTTCTCCTATAGTTAGAGCCAAGGGGAGTTTGAAAACGTCTGCTAGTCATTTCCATAGCAGTGGGGACCATTTCTCCGGGAATTGGCTGCAACTGCAGGAAAGCTCCTCTTCACCCCCTGCCACAATCAGCTGCCTCAAAGCCAACTCCTTTTGCTCTTCTTCCTACCCCTAGAGTCTGCCACATCTTCTCCAGCAGCGGGGGGGGGGAGGGACGCACAGCGCCCACATGGTCCCAGGTCTCCTCTCTTGCAGCCAAGCTTCCTCATGCTCCATGATTTATTCCCGTATCCCCACCATCCTGACACACCCCCGTCACTACGGTGCAGGCCAGCACACCCCTTTTAAAGGGGCTCACAGCAGTGGACACAACTCCACATGGCATGTGGGCAGCACCAGGCACCCATAGTTCCACCACTGCCCACGCTGGGACGCTATATTAGTGGGGTCTATTAATGGAGTCAATCCATCAATAGCCAGTGATGCCCAGGTTTCCATCTGCAGCCCAGACCCATGTCCTGAACTCCAAATGGCCTCAGTGTTTCTACTTGACTGATAGAAATTTCAAACCCAGCGTGTCCCATACTAAGTTCCTGATCTCTCCCCCTTCTACCCCCAAAATGTGCTGCAACTAATGCCTTCTCTACCTCATTTAATTGCAATTTCATCTTTGAGTTGCTCAGGCCAAAAACCTTTACTCCAGTCTTTTCTCTCACTCCTCACACCTAATCCACTAGCAAGTCCATAATCTGACCACTTAACCACCTCTCCAGGCCCCAGGCCACACTCTCCCTTCCCCTGATTACCGCAAGGGGCTCCTAACTGTTCTCCCTGCTTCCTTTCCTCCCTTGTTCCCCTACAATCTATTCTCAACACAGCAGCCAGAGTGAGTCTAAAACAGAAGCCAGGTCAGGGCTCTCCTCTGGTCAAAACCCTCAAGTGGTTCCCCGTCTCACTCAGAATAAAACCCAAAGATCTTACTTGCAATGATCTGCAAAGCCCTAAATCATCCTCTCCACCCTTGCCGTGGCATCCTCCACTACTCTCCCCTTGCTCATCCAGCCCAGGCAGCTGTGCAGTGGCTGGAACACAGCAGGCACTCTCTGTTTCAGAGCCTTGAGCAGTCTTCCACCAGACAGCCACGCAACTGAGTTCCTTGCTTCCTTCAAATTTTTGCTCACATATCACCTTGAAGAGTCTCAACTTCCTCCCAATATTCCCCTTTCCCCGAGATATTTTTTTCAAAGCACTCATCACTTACTAACATACTACATGACTGGGTTATTTATTGTGGTTTTCTTTATTGTCTGACCCCCTCTCCCCAGAATGTGACTCAGGAGGACAGGGGTTTTATCCTAATCCTGGCACATGAGAAGCAGGACCTCAATAAGTACTGGCTGAATGAATGAATGAATGAATGCAACCTGAGTCACAGAATACTGCTGACTCATGTCAGCTAACAGCCAGAGCTATTTTTTGATATCAACTTTGGTCCAGTAAGAG
Organism: Cheirogaleus major; assembly: GCA_963574435.1. Lineage (NCBI taxonomy): Eukaryota > Metazoa > Chordata > Mammalia > Primates > Cheirogaleidae > Cheirogaleus > Cheirogaleus major. The sequence continues at coordinate 17,551 of CAUYPO010106965.1, forward strand.
TTCCCGCAAACCTGAAATTATGCAATTAACTTTTTCACCCTAAGCACAGGATTCGATAATTACTGCTCTTAAATCTATTGGTTCTGGCTCAGACTTCATCCCATTGAGGTCATGCTGGATATTGATTCTGTTCTCATACATTTGGCGTCCCTTCCCACTTTGAGTCATCTATAAATTTGATAGCATTCCTCATGCTCTTATCAAATCACTGATAAGAATACTGGGTGAGCATACCTAATACTCAGACCTTGGTTTCTAAATACCACTCTCTAAAAGGAACCAAGACTCCTTGGGGGAATGAAAGGGAAAATACAAGGTAAACATGGGGACATTCTGTTGGGCCAGAAAGCAAGGAAGTGATCAAAGAATAATGGGGTCATGTCAAAAGGACATGGGAGCAGTCTGATGACCAGCTGGAGCATCAAAAGGCAGAGTGAAGTAATGGGCCTAATGCATGAAATTACATAATAATCCTTTAGTCCCCAGTGAAACTCAGAGAGAGAAAAGAGAAGGGGTGAAAAAGAAGCTTTTCTTTACAAAAAAAATTCAGGCTGATAAATGTAAAATGAAAGAATTAGAAAATCTAGATTCAAGGATCATCAATGGATGCGAAACCACTGGATGGAAGACTGATAGGAAACTACATGTTAACAAGGTCTCAAAGTCTGTCCCACAGATGACTCACTAACCCCTCACAAAGGGAAAACATATCTCTAAAGGAGAGGTCTGGTGGCCATCACCTTAACCAAGGGGCCAAAAGTAGCATCGCTGGTAATGATGATGCTCCCCGGCATAATTTACCTCCTAATATGATGCAGTTAAGTACACAACATCATCAGTCCTTGTAGCATTCTTGCCCAAAGTGTTTAACCCAGATCTAATAATGAGGACACCATCTGGCACATCCAGCACCAGGGGCATTCTATAAGACAACTAGCCTGGACTCTTCTAAAAGGTCAATCTGATGAAAGGCAAAAAAGACAGGAGCACTGTTTTAGGTTAAGACACTAAAAAAGACATAATAATCAAATGCAATATGTGAACCTTGATTGAATCTTCGGGCAAAAAACCACGGAGCTATTGGGAAAACTTTAATATTACCTGGATATTAGCTGATATTACAGCATTGTTCATTTTTTCTTTCTTTCTTAGAGACAGGGTCTCGCTCTGTCACCCAGCCTGGAGTGCAGTGGCACAATCAGAGCTCACTGCAGCCTCAAACTCCTGTGCTCAAGTGATTCTCCTGCCTCCACCTTCCAAGTAGCTGGTACCATATGTGCGCACCCCCGTGCCTAGCTCTGTTCATTTTCTTAGATGTACAAATGGTATTTCTTGAGTACGATAAAGTCCTGACCTTTTGGAGATGCTTGCTAAAGTTTTTAGACACATCATGAAGTGTCATAATGGCTGCAGCTTACTTTCAAATGACTAAGCATAACAAATATGTGTGTGTGTGTGTGTGTGTGTTAGAAGAGCGTGAACATAACTGCTGCACAATTTTAACAACTGGTCAATACAGATGAAGAGTTATGGGTATTTCTGTACTCATCTTTCAGTTAAAAATTCAGTGATAAAAAATAATTAGGTGAAGCCAGGCATGGTGGTGGCTCAAGCCTGTAATCCCAGCACTTTGGGAGGCTGAGGCAGGAGGATCACCTGAGCCCAGGAGTTTGAGGTTACAGTGAGCTGTTATCGTTCCACTCCACCACACTCCAGCCTGAGTGACAGAGGAGACCCTATCTCTAAAAATAATAATAATAATAATTGGATGAGACAGAGCCAAAACCAGAACCCAGTGGCATGCCACTAGAGACCTTCATCCAGGTTAGGAGACTGAACTACTAGTTATGTGTTCTAACGGTACTGGTTCAGCCCACATTTCTCTATATTATCTATTAGAATATTATGGAAAAAATTGCAAGGGATCTTGTTGAAATCTAGCTATAGCACTTCCTTCTTCTGTCTTCTGCTTACTGTTCTTACCTAGAACAGTGCCTGATGTGTGGCCACATGCTCAAGTAGGTATTTGTTGAGTGCCTGAATCTCTGTATCAGGTAGCTCCTAACACAGCAGAGAGGCTGCTTTGTCCTAGTATCTTGGCAACACAGGAGTTGTCTGACTGCTGTGCTCATCCCAGGGGAGAGGAGACAGGGGCTGACACAGCCACACTTGGTGGATAATTATATCCTGCTCATGGCTGCTCAAATGCTTCCAGTACGCCATGTGCCATCTGGACAGCAAGCTTCTTGCGGCCAGTGACACACAGTCCATCTTCCAAACCCCCGCTGCCTAGCATGGCACTCCAGTGGGCCCTCCGTAGGGCTGACAAAATGAAGGTGCCAAGTGTTGGCCTGGAGAAGCGCCCTCCATCCACACCCGCAGCATGGAGCCCAGTCTTTGTGGGCCCCGCTGTCTTCCGTTAGCGTGCTAACGCACTCTCCCCGGACTAGAAAACACAGGAGGATGACTGGCAGGGGAAAATCTCATGTGAGCTGACTTCCTGTGGGCTCGAGAGTGGTTCCCAAGCCAATGATGTGTCTCCTGTTCCCCTTTGCCACTCTCGGATGTAGGCAAGTCTTTCTCGGCAGCCAGAATGTCAGTGTTTATAAAGAGCTCAGGGGGCAGCTTGGAAAGGGAGTAAAAGAAAAAAGAGATGGAGAGAAAAGCACTGCTTCCTCCATGCCCCTAGCCAGCAAGATGAAGTCACTGTCAAGTCTGGCCCTTCCTCCATCCACACTCACACACCCTTGCTCTTCCTCCCACCCTCACCCTCCTCCCTTCTGTCTCTGAAGTTCTCGCACGCACTGTCTCTCGTCACACAAACATATACACATAAGAACAAAAGCACAGGAATTAAAGAAAAACCTGCATAGGAATCCATTATAAAGAAGCCCAAACGTAGTGTAGCTTCTCAGCTGTGTGCGGTGGCTCACGCCTGTAATCCTAGCACTCTGGGAGGCTGAGGCGGGAGGATCGCTCAAGGTCAGGCGTTCAAAACCAGCCTGAGCAAGAGTGAGACCCCGTCTCTACTAAAAATAGAAAGAAATTAATTGGCCAGCTAAAAATGTATAGAAAAAATTAGCCGGGCATGGTGGCGCATGCCTGTAGTCCCAGCTACTCGGGAGGCTGAGGCAGAAGGATCGCTTGAGCCCAGGAGTTTGAGTTTGCTGTGAGCTAGGCTGACGCCACGGCACTCTAGCCCCGGCAACAGAGTAAAACTCTTTCTCAAAAAACAAAAAAAAAACGAAGCTTCTTTATGGT